>JALIZH010020757.1:0-35143 GCA_030522465.1 Rhipicephalus appendiculatus | reverse complement strand
GTTCGTTGCGTACGCACACTATTGTATAACTGCATGTTACTGTATGTTATTGCATGGACGGAAATAGCGGGCGACCGCAGCGAACGCTAACTTAGCGTACGCTAGCCTACTTAACGGGGGTACCCAAGGGGATAGCGTACGACGCATGCGCAGTGGCGACAAACGCTAATGCAAAGCTTTGCGTACGCCGTTCTACAACTCCATGTGTCCGTGTTTACAAGCCCTGTATATTTAGAATGAGAACTCCCTAGTTTGCAGCCGTTAACACGCAACGCTACGGGACGGGGGGCACTGCGATCTGCCTGGTGCAGTACAGTATACGCAAAACATGTATACAGTAGCGGTTACAATAACATGCAATTACAGAGCTGAAACCTGCGGAAACGGGAACATTAAACGCTCACCCGTCGTCGACATGGTCCTCTGGTGTGAGGTGAGGATGCGGATGTCCGAGGCTACTGGTTGCAGAGGCGCGCTCATTTCGTCGGTGGTTTTGGGCGCTGGGCTCACTCGGCGTGTTATCTGCGGTCGCTGCAGTGCCACCAGTGTCACGACCACCAAGACGAAACGCGCTCGTGCCTTCGTAGCTTGCGTTGTCACCTCGTTCTTTTCGTTTGAATACACCGCCCGGGGTCTTTGTGCCGTGACAAGCCTGGCTTCTTGCGCCAACCGCAGCATGCGGCAAGAATCTTAGAGGGCGCTGTAAGACGGTTTTATTTGTCGTTTTACTGTTTGAAGCAAGGTCGGGCTGCCTTAGAACGCGTAGTTATAAAGCGAGATTCAGTAACGAAGAACAACAATGTACATGCTGTGGGGGGAACTAAGGAAACGATGGAACATGTACTGATTGAATGTGGCGATATCCACCCAGATATACGTGTGGGCACGAGTCTACATGAAGCCTTGGGTTTTAGGGACAACAATGGAAAGCTGAACACGTCCGCGATAGAAATAAGTAAGAGACGGTTAGAGTATTGGTGGCAGAAAAGTAGAGATAAAGTACAAAAATAAATAATGGGGAAAAATAAGGTCATTCTGCCTTAAAAGGCAGAGAGATGGACCGTGAATTTATATATTTTTTTTTGGTATAATAACATAGATTTAATCAATGTAGATAAGGCATTAGGCCAACATGAAACAAGGAAGTTTTTTTTTTTTTTTTCTTCGAGCCTGGTGGCAGACATGTCACCGCCCCGTTATAAAGGGGACGCTCATAGCATCCATCCATTTGTGATAAAATAAGCTTTTCTTTTTTCGGTAAAGCTCAAGAACTTTAGTCAATGCTGCCTCTGATTAACTGTGGCTGCCAAATTTCAAGCAATTGGTCTCTCGTCACGCATTCCAGGCTTCTTGCACGTATTCATGCCTCCAGCGTCCGTGTTCCTAGCAATAGTTCCGAGTTGGAGTTTCCGATTTTCTCCCACTGCAACAGCAAAATCAGTACTGAAACAAAAATTTTACATATTTTTTTCCTGTTACAATAAGTAGGTAACGACCGACTTATCACGGCTAGAAATCTCGTTTGCTAGAGCACGCGATGGTTAAATATTCGAGACGTTTGTTTAGCGCCAAGTTTCAGTTTCGGTTTCCGAAAGCGCTTACTTTTGCGTGGCGCTCTCTTTTTCCGTTAGAGTCAGAGAGAACTATAGTGAACTAGAACCAACTGGTTCTAGTTCACTACAGAGAGAACCTATGCAGTAACTCTATCTTTCCGTGCAACATGTCTGCTAGGAGAGAGCTCTCGCAAGGCGCATGGCAGCCCATGATGGCAGCCAACACAAACATGCGAGGAAGCTGGTTATTGGAATTGTTAGCGTTAAAAGCAAGTTCGTGCCGATGTCGGGATGGGAAGCGTGTCGCGTGTAGTTGCGCGACGCACACTTTAAATTTGATTTCAGACGTGTTCAATGCTAAATTATCCGTTCATATTTTCAAGATGATGCGTGTGCGTCTACACAAATCTATCCCATACGTTATCTCTACCTCAGAACTTTACAGCAGAGCAGTCATGCTCGAGGTATGCCGTGTACCGCAGATAGAAAATTATTGTCATCGTGAACCGGCACGCACTCAATCACAACCTAAGCACTCTGAGCGTATGTGTAACAAAAGGGGAACTGAAATGTGCTGCCACTAATGACAATATGTTTGTATGATATAGCAGTAGCGTAAATCGTGTACAATCTCAAAGGGTGGCGCACATATTGATGCCATGGGGGCCATTTTTTTTCATAAATAGTTTTATTTTTAATTATACAAAAATTAAAGTCAGGTTTACAATTAAACTAAAAAGAAAACGAGCATGACCCTGAGTAGCCAAGAGTTGCCAAAGTTAGTTTCTAAATGTAACTCGTGGGTATAGGTAGTATAGGCTCCTGCATATTTCTAGCTAATGTGTCATTAGGGTTAAACCATACCAAATTAAGGTGCTAGTACTTTTTTGTTATAACACGTAAAGGAACCGCTTTTCTTTTGAATAATTCAGCTCTAATATTATTACTTTTAACCTCCAAAGATTTACCCCTGGAATCTTTTTCGTAAAGCTTATTTATTCACCAGTGACTTTTTGGAGAACACATATTTATACTCTATTGTCGATGGCTACCACCAAATCGTCTACATGAATAAATAACGGTAGATAATCAGGGATTCTTTACTCCCCGTAGCATTTCAGAAAGCACCATCTACAGTGCCATATTTGAAACCAAAAACAGCTTTCACATTTGTACTTCATTTCAACTCATCAGAAGGGCTTCATATTTCAGAGTTGCATAAGTCACCACCTTCAAAAACGCATTTTTAGAAGAAAAAAAATCAATTTTTGTATTTAATATTTTCAAGCTCCCTGTCTATTCCAGAATATTTAGCAAAAAGAATTTTATGCACTAAAGGCATTTAGTGCATTAATACCCACGCATTTGAGAAAAGTTTGGTTAGTTTGGGTGCCTGGACACAAAGGGTTGTTTCTAAATGAAATGGCCGATTCCCTAGCAAAATCGTCAATAGGTGGGCCAATTTTACCGTGTCTTCCACCGTCCGCTTATATGACGGCTGCGCGATTTCGCAGGCGTAACTATGGGCACCGTGCATACGTTAGGCGCCGCCACAGTCGCGCGCGTCCTCCAGCGCCAAATCGGCCACGGCAGCAGATTTGGTGTGATACAGGAGCAGACGACGCAAGCGGCGGCAAGCCACTGCGCCGTGCTTTGGTGCTTCGCTTGAGGCGTTTTCGTTCCTATTTGCTTTCAAATGACGGTAAATTGTTAGCAGCAGTGTTATCGCGCGTGTGCTCTTTTTCACCAGATTTCGTGCAACCTCAGGCGAACGCGGCCACATCAAATTCTTGGCGAAAACGAGAACGGAGGCGACGAGCCCGTTGAGCGAAACAGCACGCGTGTAGCGCGGGCCGCTTCGCTCACTAAACGATCAAAGCTTATCACCCTCGGGCTTCCCGTGGCAGCAAACTCGGCGGCAGCTTGAAACAGACGACAGCAGCAATTGTACCGATCGCGTTTATAACGCGGACGGACCGTCGCTCTGACCACTGGCCAAGCGAGAAAAGCACGAAAAGCATTGGCATCGGAAAAGGCGTCGATCGCGATTGCTCCCCTGAGCAAGCGGCCGAGAACAACCTTCCAAATCTGCGCTTGTTGCCGCTAGAGGCGCCTTCATGAATTACGTCTGCACGGAGCCTATATGGAAGGCCTTGCAGGCACATCACTGACGAATTCCACCGAATATCGGCACCTATTATATCCCTGGCGGAGATCCTCTTGTGAAACACGTAATCTAGAAGTGTCAATTACGAGGCTGCGCTGTCGGGTGCCGAAACTAAATTTTTATCAACACAGGTCTGGTCAGGCACCTTCTCCATTGTGCGCATTCTGTGGTGAGCTGGAAACTATCGATCATTTCTTTTTGACCTGTAGGCGATTTATTACAGCTCGAACCACCCACCTAGAAAAACCTTTGCGTGCGATTGGAATTAATTTATCTGTGCCCGTGATTTTGTCTTTTGGAGCCTCTATTTCTGGGTTTTTCAGTGCGAAGGTTTGTGTGGCTGTGATGAATTACATCAATGCAACCAATCGATTAACTAGCTAATCTATATTATTATCCTTCTGTCTCGATACATGCACAACATTTTTTTTTGCAAATGGAAAATAGGGCGTTGATTTAATTTGTCTGTTACTAATAAAAAAGTATTATTATTACTTTTATTTTATTATTATTATTTATTTATTTATTTTTTTTACATTTGAGCGACTATCAAAATTTCATATAAAATTTATAAGGTTTTTATTCTATAACCTCATTTATTCTAAACTTCCGTGACAGTTTATAAGACCACTCAATTCTTGGCCAATCCCCCCACAGTGGGTGTGAGCCACAGTGAAAGGTTAACAAGAACAAGAACAAGAACAAGCTTGCCCTTGCAGACATGGGCAGAAGTTATTTTGACGCAGCAAAGCCGGATTCAGCAATCTTTACGATGTTGAATCTTCCAAAGCCTGCAATAGTTAGACAACGGCCATTAAAGTGCAATGAGGAGCTGTGTATCACGAAAGCAAAAACTGTTTTTTTTTTACATTTTAGATGCTCTAATGAATATATCGTTCGTAAATGTCTAGCTAGACAACATTTACACGCGTTAAAAGGGTACAAAAATTGAACTATTCGAATTTACCATATTTTACTTTACAACCACTATGCCCTGGTGTCCTTATATAGGACATGGCGCAATTTTTCTTATATGCTGATGGTATGCTCAGATTACATTATTTTTGTGCTCTAGAGGTGGTAGTCAAGCTAAATCAACAACAACAAAAAAAATCTCTACCCGTTAAAAAAGTTAAGGGTTGAAAGGGTTAAACTGGGAGAAACTCCGTCAGTCGCGAACAAAAATTATGATCATCATGAACCAGCACGCGCTCTCGCCTTCCCCTACAGCTCCTACTACTCTCCCAGAACTCGTGTGCCGATTGTCTGACGTGGGACGCAATAACACTGATGGGTGAGAACATGAGTACAGAGAGAGAAAGAAAGAGGGGGAGAGGGAAGAAAGAAATAGAGAGGATGAAAGATAAAGAATGACAAAGAAATAAAGAGAAAGATAGAAACAGACACAAAGAGAAAAAAACGGAGAGCAAGGCAAAAAGAGAGACAAAGAAATCAAGCAAGAGATAGAAACAGGAAGCGAGAAATAGAAAGATACGGACAGAGAGAGAAATAAACAGAGACAAGGAGGAGATAAAAAAAAACAAAGAGAAAAGGAAAGAAAGAGAACAAAGAACGCGAAAAATAGAGATAAACAAAACAGGCTACCCAGTTCAACCCAGCTCCACCCTTCTTTCAGGCTTTGCCCCATTATAGTGCTGAGCTTACTTATGTTTTCTTTTTTATTTGTTTGGATAACCATCTCATTCTTGATCGTCGTCCTATCAGCTCAGGACGAGGGCCTATCAATCTCATTAAAGGGGCCCTGCAACACTTTTCGAACATGGTCAGAAAATGCTGCCGATTGGTAGTCGAGGCTTCCGAGAACATGCAAGCCAAATATTATAGCGCAGCACGCGGTCTGGAATTTACAATATATTCTCAAAGTCAGCTAAAAATCGCTTTCTCTTCTCTCGACAAATGAAGCTACATACTCAAAAATCATTGCGTCACAGGCCAAGTAAACGCCATTGGGTGATTTGAGCATGGCGCGCTCGGGAGTTACTGGGGCCGCCGCGGGAGGCCGCTACGTGTCCGCGCGAACACGCGCGATGGCACTGAAAAGCAGTGCGTTCGAAGAACAAAACAGAGAAAAAATCACGCCATATCCACGAAGTGAATGATGATGAGTGGGCGAAGCTCCGGAGGTAATCTGGTAAACCGTCAATCCTCCGTAAATTTCGCCCACTCGATCATCATACAAAGACCTGACACACAAACGTGGGGGTGTGGTGTGATTATACATACAGTATATACACAATGTTTCATTATTTACATTAAGCTCAGGGGAACGTTTGTTGTCGGCGTTGCCGTTTTGCCTTTCGAGGGCGAGAGCGCGTTCACGATCGTTTTCATCCATGGCAGAAAGAGAATGGGTGGTCTGGAACGCGCTTATTCTTCATGGTCATCAGCATCATCGTCATCGTTATCACGTGTAGTGGGTACATTCCACTATACTGGAACGCGCTTATTCTTCATGGTCATCAGCGTCATCGTCATCGTTATCACGTGTAGTGGGTACATTCCACTATACGGTGGGTACGACGGAGGAGGGACTGAGCCACAGCGTAAGGAGCTTCGCCCCTAAAAGTGCTCAAAGTCACGAAGCTCGCGTGATGTACCTTCTCCCATGTCATCCCTTCCTGCTTAGCTTCCAGTGGTTCCGTCGGGACGGATTCTAAAAAATTTTTGCGGCGGTTAATCCGTGAGGCAATAAGCTCCTACAGTGAAGCCATTCCATGGCTACTTAGAATGTTGCGGGGCCTTTTTAACTTTGTCATGCGTCAGGCGACTCTGTGTTCTGCTAGCTTGACTTCAATATCCGCCACACCACCTAATTCTCTGCGGTCCTCAAATGCACGTTTTTATTTAACAACCGTTTGTATGCGTTTTGCAATGCGCGTACCAAGCTTAAACTATGTTTATCATGAAACCGCGAAGCCCGTATGAGAGTGCTGTGCTAAGGCTTGTACGATGTGGCGTCCAGCGGGTTTCCTTACCTCTAGCTGGTCCATGCTATCGTCCTCATCGGTCGCGTCGGAGCTGGATGTTCCCAGTACGAGTCCTTAAAAGAACAGGCGCTTATTTACATGGTTACAAACAGAAACGATAGTGCATTCTTATGACCAAAAGACTTGTCATAGTCCCGGCATTTCCTCACGCTCAGACACTAGCGAAGAAAACCGCATTTCCGGTCAATCGGGTGCCTTGCACTCTCAGCGCTCCGGCCACCGTAGGGGGCGGGGTCAAACTCTCAAAGAATCCACTGTCGAGCAGGGATGAGAAGCGGCAGCAGGCGACATCCTTATGCGAAATTAGGTGCAACAAATTATTTTCAACTTTTGGAGAGAAGCTTTGTCTTGTAATGTTTTGTAATCTTTTAAATGGGGAAATTTTCAGTGAAGTTGAAATTCAGATACATATATGTGTGAGTAAATCAATTTTATTAATCCGACACGAAATACCAGACGCCTTCTTGAGGCCATATTTCTATACAGCTGGTGTCAGAAGCATTCGTCACCGCCGTGAATTGCGCGGCTGGCTGACTCTTTGGGACGCTCAGAGCCACTGGCGTAGCAAGTGTGTGTGGGGGGTGTTCCTACACCCCCCCCCCCCCCCACCTAGAAATTTTCAATTTCGCATGTGTATATTATATATACACGCGCACTTACGACACACGCAGGTACACAAAAAACGCTTTAACACCTTCGCCCCCCCGAAAAAAATTCTGCTTGCGCTCCTGCTTGGAGTGCTTGAAGCTAATACATCTCTCAAACAGGTGGCCAGATGCAACTGAAACGAAAACGCTGCCGAACAATTGTGCAGTGTCGAAGTCTCTATTGCGAGACAGTGGCCCTCCATGCGGAACAGTCCCGTGAGTCGCGGGACGGTGCGGTAACCAAACTACCATGTCACGCTAGTAGTTGGGCTTGTGGCGAGCAAAGGTCGTGTCCTCTGCCAACCAAAGAACGCCAAATGACGAAGGCAGAACATGAAAAGGTTAAAGGCAACGAAACGTACTTTACAACTTATAATGTTTAACAAAAACCTGGCGTAATGCGCTAATAGACGAAAACACGAAGAAATTGTGTCCTGGTTAATCAGAATAGGACGCTGTGGCGTACCAGCGTTCAGAAATTAGTTCCAAAAGAAACTGCGCGTGCAATAAGATTCGTGAAATGCGCAGGCGTATGTGCAGGTGTCTCGGACAGTCTTTTTTCGCGAGATGAGCGTTCTTAACATTTATGACGGCTCTCCAGTGGTAGCCTGTGGTGGATCGGGCCACGTGAAGTTGTTGACAAGGACGATGTCGAGCGTGGCACTTGAACGCCTTCCGGAAGAGTGGCGCAGCCGGTAGGCCAATGTTGCAGGCGGCGATCTGAAGAGAAAGAACGAGACCGATGTGTGCGAATCCTAGAGGGATTATGCAGATGAACAAGCACAGTAATATTTGTAATCCAAAGCGTGAGGTAAATGTGAAATATGTCTGCATGACAAGGCATGCATGTCTTCTATATGCCTTTACGATCGTACCCATGAAGCACTATATCGCTGTAATAAACATCGACAGAATAGTGTATCTATAGAACGCACACGATTGCAGACACATGTGACATGCATACCTTTACGATAGTACCGATGAAACACTACATCGATGTAATAAACATCGAGAGAACGTTTATCTATAGAACGCATACAAGACACGATCACCTCGATGCCGGACCTTACTAGAAGTATCTACAAGAGAAACATCACCGTATCCCTCTGAAAGAAGCAGGAGTGGTGTGGAGGCTGGCCCCCCTGCAGGTCCCGTCGCAGAGCATCGCGGGAAACGAGTGCTGACGCGACGATCTCTGCAGGGGTGCAACGATCCCGGTTGTGTCGCACCAGAATTCAGACTACATCGATCGTTGCTGCAGTTGACACAACTGGCGGACACTTTACCGGCTCGAGTGGCTGGCATTCGAGCGAGCAGCCCTGAGGCAGGCACGGGATCGCTCCTCTGGCCCCGGACCATCAACCGCCATTTTGCAGGACAGCGTGGACGCTCACACCGACTCCATCGGCGGTGGGTTACAGTCGGACGACGGTACAACGCAACCGCCTTCAAGGACTCGAACCCACGACGCCTTCCATACCAACGACGAATTGGTCCGTGCCACGTGGGACAGCTCTGGCCACATCGTCACTGGTCTGGTGGTAGCAGAGGGATGAAAGTGGTATATGTATCGGTGCATACAGCGGGTAACTATGTTTGCGCAGTGTATAGTTAAGGTTAGGCAGTAGCCTATCAAGGGTATATACTTTTGTGGGACGCGGCTGAAGACATCATTCTGAAGTCGAAGTATATTCGACGAACACGTACCATTTTTATTCCACGCTTTCTTATCAAGGAGAGCAAGAGAGGGACAGGGATGCACACCCCCTCCACGCACACGCTCGATGCCAGCGTGCGGCAAGGCGCGATTGCGATAACAGCGCCCCAATAGCAGCGAGCTGCTGCTCCTCAGCCGGACGTTGCGGCCTGGGAATTTTTTACCAGCACTGTACTTTCTTAGGACGCCCCATAGCTGTCTCTGCACGGTCCGGCGCAGCCAGGTTATGCACTGTAGAGCGGAGGTTGCGCGCGACGTCTCCATCGGTGGGCGTAGTTTAGCTATCGCGTATGCGTGGCTTGGCCAGGTGGTGCAGTGGCTGGTCGCGATGCTTGCTTCCTCTTTCTATCTTACTTCCTTCCTCTTTCCGCCCATGGCTTCAAACTGCCATGGGACGTCATGCGCGGCGTCTTCCTAGGTTGCTATGTGCGGCGGCCTCCCTCACAGAGCGAGGCTTTGCATGGCGTCACACCAGCTATGCTCTTTCTGTCCCATGGCTTTAAACTGCCTTGGTATGCTATGCGCGTCGTCTCCATCGGTCGCTATGCGCGACGTCTCCATCTGTCGCTGTGCGCGGTGGTCTCCATCGCAGACCGCGTGCTGTGCTGAGTGGTTGCTAGGCAACGGCACTGCAACATTTTTGGAACACCACTGCCGTCTTTATGGCATGGAGGAAAAAACAAACTAGGAGGGAGCATCACGTGAAAATGTTGAAGCCCAGCCATAAAAAAATGAAACAGGAGCATGCTGGGAATTGAGCCAGCGTATGAAGAACAAGGGGAGGGGGGGGGGGAGCCGCGTCCGAGGAGGTTGGCTTGTGGACGCCGGGCGCACGCGCTCGTCAATACTTGTTATTGTTCATGAGCCCGTCAAAAAAGGAAATGAAACGGAAGCATCATGGGTAATGAGACACGAACGCGAGGAGCAAGCGGCTTCAGATGAGGTTGGCTTGTGGACGCTAGGCGTGCTCCCTTCTATTTTTTAGGGGCGAAGCTCCTAAGGGTGTGGGTCTGTCCCTCCTCTGTAGTTGTCGTAGTTGTAGTTGTAGTAGGTAGGTAGATAGCCACGTATAGTGGAATGTACCCACTCCACGTGATAATGATGACGATGACGCAGTATAGTGGAATATACCCACTACACGTGATAACGATGAAGTATAAGCGCGTTCCAGTGTAGTGGAATGTACCCACTACACGTGATAACGATGACGATGACATCATTCACTTCGTGGATATGGCGTGATTTTAGGGGCAGCTCCTTAGGGTGTGGGTCTGTCCCTCCTCTGTAGTAGTAGTAGTAGGTAGGTAGGTAGGTAGGTAGCCACGTGTAGTGGAATGTACCCACTCCACTTGATAAAGATGACGATGACGCAGTATAGCGGAATGTACTACAGTGATAACGATGAAGTATAAGCGCGTTCCAGTATAGTGGAATGTACCCACTACGTGATAACGATGACGATGACGCTGATGACCATGAACTATGAGCGCGTTCCAGACCACACATTCTCTTTCTGCCATGGATGAAAACGATCGAGCTTCGTCCACTCATCATCATTCACTTCGTGGATATGGCGTGACTTTTTTGTTTCCTCCGTGCTTTATGGCTTGACGGTCTTCATAGCAGAGCACGTGGTATGCGCGGCGGTCTCAATCACAAAGCGCGTGCTGTGCGGCGGTTGGTAGGCAACGGCGCGGCGAACTTTT
This sequence comes from Rhipicephalus appendiculatus, assembly GCA_030522465.1. NCBI lineage: Eukaryota > Metazoa > Arthropoda > Arachnida > Ixodida > Ixodidae > Rhipicephalus > Rhipicephalus appendiculatus. Next base: position 24,345 of record JALIZH010020757.1, on the reverse strand, counting down.
TGCAACACCATTGCTGTCTTTGTGGTTTGACTAATACCTCCGCCGTTAAGAACCTTCGCCAACTATACAGCAAAGCTTTTGGTTCACTTAATCGCTCCCAATTATGCGTACTATGTGTAAGAACAATTGAAATTCCAGAAGACCTCATAATCTTACAAAAAATCCGTACATTACGGCCCGATACCCTAACACGACGAGATTCGCGTGCTTGTTCTCTTGATCCACACACAGAAACGAATTGATTCAGCAATATCCAAACTACGTAAGGTGGGCGACCAGGTGAGCCAGATAGTTCGCCGGGTTTCCAACACACAAGGAGGGTTGCGGTGCAAAGACGCCTGGCGGCAGGCACATGCATTCGTGACCATTAAAGCGCTCGGATTCTTACCTCCAGCTGCGAAACCTTAACGAGAATGCCATTGAGGTGATTATCAGTAAATCTACAAGCGTGCCCTCGATCTCGCGATAAACACGTCCAACCAGCGCTATCATGGGCCTCCTGGGGATGGTAAACACTTTCGCGGAGCTCCGGGAGGCACACTTGACCAATCAATACACAAGACCTTCAATGCGACGACGACGGGACGCCGCCTATTAGCCCTACTACACATCCACCACCCAACACTGACGAAGAGCGCATGGATGGATGGATGGATGCTATGAGCGTCCCTTTTACAACGGGGCGGTGACATGTCTGCCACCAGGCTCGAAAACACACACGGAGGGTTGGCCTAATGCATGTTGGCCTAATGCCTTATCTACATTGATTAAATCAATGTTATTATACCAAAGAAAAATATAAATTCACGGTCCATCTCTCTGCCTCTTAAGGCAGAAGGACCTTCATTTTCCCCATTATTTATTTTTGTCCTTTATCTCTACCTTTCTGCCACCAATACTCTAACCGTCTCTTACTTATTTCTATCGCGGACGTGTGCAGCTTTCCATTGTTGTCCCTAAAACCCAAGGCTTCATGTAGACTCGTGCCCACACGTACCCACACGCATGCGACCTGCATGTACGCCCTCTTCCGGCCAGCATGACACACGGCGGCCTCAGTGGCAGGCGCCTTGCGCGGCCGGTGGTACTGGCCCGCCAAACACGCAATATTTTACGTGGAAGCCTCCGGCACTCACCATGGGGGTGGTGCACCGTACACGGCCGCAGTCGTCCACCAAAACATCGCGGTGAGTGGCCTTTCATAGATTAAATTATAACGCATGCGGACGAAGTCGCCATCGCGCCAGTCTCCGCGGACCAGGACTCGTGCGACACCGTCACCTGCTCGAGAGGGGCTTGGAGATACATTGAGTAGGGGTTATTTCTCACCTCAGTGCGTATCGCATCCTTCATAATAGAAATGACCTAGGGGCTCCCGCGTCGCGAATGATCATGTGGGATACAGCTCACATGGCTCGTGACGGCAACGAAACGGCAAACGCCGCTGCCCGCTCGCTCACTCTCCGGGCAGCGCCTTCTGACCCTTCCGAAATGGATCACTTTTCGAGAACCTACTCTGTTATACCAGTTCGGCAACACGATTCATTTTAAACCCTGTAAGGGCCTTACAAAGACAGAGGAGCGCACTCTCCTCCGCTTTCCCACCAAAACACTGCTGTGTGCGGCAGCTGTAGAACACTTTGACCCTGCCTGTATAGGAAAGTGCCCGCACTGTGCGGAGAAGTCGTCGGACATCTTCGGACATCTTTCACATGGTGTAGGCATTCCAATCAACATCGAACCTCGCCCCAAAACCAATCCCCCCCCCCCCCCCGCGGTAGTATTAGGAGGGAGCCCTGAAGGCACTGGTCGACCAAGCCCGAGTCCCGGCGGTCCCCACTGGGCTCCTGTAATGATGAGCCCACAATGTGATTGTGAGGCGTGACTCACCCCGGCCCATCTCAAGCTTCCTGCCTGAATTATATCTGTGCTGATGTTTTTCAAGCAAGCGCGAGAAGCACCTTGTGGGAACCACGCGCGTCGCCTATGTCGGGAAGAAAGCGCCGCGTGCTGTGCAGTGGCGGTGCGACTGCCCAGCGCCACCTGCGCTGGATGATTGCTGCTGCCCAAAATTGTGGACCCCGCCTCGCAGTCCCCCCGTTCCTGGGCCGCCCTTTCCGCACGAGCTGTAGTTTTAAATAAATTGTTGTTAGTTGTTATTTGAAGCCTCTGTCATCCTTGCTTTTACGGAGGGGTCGCAGCAAGCCCAATACCCACAAGCTGCTAAAGGAGCACTGACACAAACATTTTGCACCTTGTTCTTTTTTTTCTTGCAATAGGTAGCTTATGACCCACTTATCACGGCTGGAAACCACGTTTGCGCGAGTGCGCGACGGTTATTTATTTAGATTATGTTTCTAGAGCACCCAGTCTCAGTTTCGGTTTCAAAGAGCACCGAGCTAGGCAGGAGCAGTTCCGGGGGCAATGTAAACACAGCTGGCCAAGTGACCACGCAAAACTGTGACGTGGGCGCCGCGCGAGAGAGCGTGCGCGAGCGGGCGCAGCACTGACAGCCAGCACAGCCAGCACACGCAAAGCCACAGGCACGGAGGAAGAAATCGCATGTAGCGCAAGCGCAAGGTGCGTGCCAGCAACCAGCCAAACCAAACTCGTGACGTAGATTTGTTTACATTGCCCCTGCGTTGATGTCGACATCGCGAGGGGCTCCGCATCTCGCTCAGTCACGCGGCGTTCACTTTAAAATTGATTTTTATTATGTTCTAGGCTATATTTTCCCTTCATATCTCGTAGATGTTGTGTATGTCTCCACATAAATCTATCTCGCTCATTATCTCGCCTTCGAAATTTTGTGTCAGTGCTCCTTTAAGACCAATGTTTGTAATTTGGAATATAGAGCTCAGAAAAGCGTTAGGCACGTTAGTACTCTTTCTGAATGTTCATTTAGCTTCCATACAGCCACCCAGCCATAAAATTTCCGAGAAACAAATTAGACCTCAGTTGCGTTCCTTTCGTCTCTTCCTTCATCTCGGTCTCTCGTATATCCAGTAGAGATATATTTACCAGCTCTCGTGTGAGAGTCAGCTCTGTATCTCTTTTTGTTTTTGTGCTTGTATGGAAAATGCAGCACATCTTCAAAGAAGAAATGCGGGTCAAATAACGTGAAAGCCGTGCGAAAAAGACAAGCCGTAAGCGGCATCACTGCTTCACCAATAGTGGGGCGTGACCAGGGTTGCCACTGGTGACTACTTTCCGCAAAATTGGCGAATATCAGAGGCCCCTGGAGACCTAAAATTATGAAAGGCGACATGGCGAAATTTTGACGATTTTTGGCTTAGATTTCTACTGAGTTATGTATTCTATAGACCTATTCCACCGGACATACGTCACGAAAATGCGGTGGCGCTGTCGTCGGGCGTTTAGTTTCGCGTGGTAGGCAAAAGCCGCTGCGCCTACCGCAGTTGCTGCTGTGTTTTCGCTTGTGCGTGCGCTGTTTGTCGTCGTGCAAAGAAGAAAAAAACGGTGTAACGACGAGCTGTCAAGGGGATTTGCGAGGCAAGGCACAGGAAAGACTGAATAAATTTTTTTTTTAAAAGTTTTATCTGTAAAACATGATCGAGAAACTTGTCTTCGACGCCAGTTCATCGGTTCATGTTTTGGAGCGACTTACTCAGCGAAAAACGATTAGCTCTGACAATTAAGCGTTTGTCATTGTAATGTGCCGCACCGCATTTTTTGGAATAAGCCTTCTGTGGAGGCATAGCACGTTTACCTTGCAGGTGTTGGTACAGCTGCAGAACTCTTAGACGCGTCAAAAGGATTTCGTTATACTCGCGTGAACTACAGGTATCACTCGGTCACGGAGCATGTTTTTTTTCTGCGTTTCATTAAAGCGGCAGCGAACGAAGGATGACTTCGACTATGCCTTTCCTGATTGTATGCGGCTGCGATGACACAAGTATATCAGGCAGGGCTATTCTGGCTGCGGGGAGGGCGCTTCACGAGATTTTGACGTCTGTCGGAATTCACAGAAAAACATCACCCGACCGGGAAACTTGCCGTCTGTTTACAAGATGTACGCATTTCGCGGTCTCGAATAGAGCCTACGAAGGGAGCCGCAAACCTGACAGGTACGTAACCGCATTATCCATAGCATGTAGTTGAAGCATTATCGCAAGCGTCACCCGGATGACAGTGTCGCCGAGATCGCCCAATTCGTTTGCATGAATAACATTCCCGGCACATTTCTTATATGCGAGAATTTACCGTAACGGTTCGCGTAACTATGCATTTTACTCCGTGAATTTGCATATCGTACCCAAGAGCCTCTTAAATCGCTGAACTGGGTCGGTCGTTCTAGCATCAGTTGACAAATTAAAACGTACACGTTCGACCTAGACTGCCGCAACGGCGACGACATTTCGCAAATGAGTCGCATTCGCGCCGTGAATATACCTCACGTTCTGATGAGGTTCTCAGAGCTAGAGCTCCACGTCAACATGGCTCATATGTTCATTACAGCGTCCCCTTCACAGCCGCTGCAACTTCCTCGGTTGCAGCCGCCGCTTGTAAACAAGCGAGAGGCGCCCCGACGCACGGGTCTCGGAGGCAGCTTTTGCACCTGCTGCGCCAGAGCTTATGGCGGCGCGGAGACACGGAGTCAGGCTTTCCCGCCGGACACGGTGGGCGGAGCTTACAAGCCGGACGTCGCTATAATTTTCCCCTTATGTCGACGGCGCCTACCCCTGTTTACAAACATGGAATAGGTCTATACACAGTGTCTTCCCAACGAATGAGCGAGAACATTTATTTCTGTTTTTCTTAGTTTTAGACCCACCAGTAAAACGCGCACTGTACGCGCAATTCAGTAAGTCTGTCGGATCACAACATCTCTCGTATGCATCTCCTCAATTCATCTAGATCCCGGAGGTACTGGTGTGTCCCCCCAACAACCTCACAGCAAAACGTAGGTCAGCGGGCTGCTTCGCGTGCCGCGAGGCAACGGTGTTAGACTAAGTTATTTTGGTGCTTTAAGCTTCTCTGAAGTTTCGCTTCTGAAGAGGCTAGAAGAAGGTTAGGTCACTTGTTCCGACCTTAGCTCCGACCGTTCTGAATAGCGTGTAGACCTCTTCACTGCTGAAGTACCCCCTAATCCGGTATATAGAGTTTAATTTTGCTATTAACATACTTTTCGGGCAGGCCAAGAAGTAGGTTTCTCTGGGCAGCCTCCAGAAACTGCACAGAGACGAATGTTTAGCGCAAGCTTGACCGCACAGAAAGCGTGGTGCAGGCATTGCGATGCTTACGTAGTACTTCAGAAGAAGTTATTTCCATTGTTTTGTAGTTAAGTTGTTCGATTATCGCAAATATGATTCCATTGCAATGAAATTCTTCAAAATCTACAGGAAGGCTACGCACGCCGTCTCTGCCTTGTCGTAGCGACTGCTTCGCCCTGTATTCGCTATAACTGGAACCACCACAAGCTTTTCGTATGAGGCGCTAGCATTCAGGGACGTTGCTGGTGTGTGTATGCCCTTTCTCAGCGATCGTCGCTGGAGCCATCAGGATCCTGACACTTCCTATCTCAAATGCCGAAGCGGAGATAGTCTTTTCTCATGTGACCTTGACTAACACGGAACTTTGCATTAAGATGACGCTGCAGCTTTTGGAGTGCATCTTAAGGATCAAATGTGGCCTTCGACTGCAGGAAAAGGCGTCGACAAACTACGTCGTTCCGGAGGAAGTTCTTCGCCAAATGACGGCGAACTATCCTGGGGCTTCCGGCAGTCACCAACAGTGTCACTTCCGTGAAACTCGGGAAGTGAGTCGGGGGGTAACGTAGGTAGGGATATTTATGGCTGAGAGGCGGATACGTGGCGTGTGTTAATATATAACATCTTACATTGTCTACCAGTTCATTTAATTTATGCCTCAGACGCATCGGGTTGACGCATGTAGATGAAAGTGACTATAAGAAATGGACAGTGGCACCCGGCGCCACACTAGCTCATACTCAAAAGGTATAAGAATCACGCATGATTTCTTCCTTTAAGACTTCTGTCGCGTTACCTTCAGTAAACCTACTAATTCATATATGGGGACGTGAAGCTGTCTACAAACAATGCTTTCGCGCTTTTCACCCAAGGTTTACCACACTTTCACATATGAAACGAGCGGACTCCGATGGAAGGATATGATGAGAGTTCCATTCATAAGGCGTGGTAACCCTTGCGCCACCAAGCCCATCTCACGGCTAGTCGGAGAACCAGGCGCACCAAGCCCTCCCATGGTGAAGCGGGCAATGCGACTGGCATTGAAAACCGTGAATATAATTTAGGGGTTATGGATATGGGTTATGGGTTATATTATACGGGGGCGTACATAATTTGCAATTTTTTTAGGAGCGAAGCTCCTTAGGCCGGCACCCCGCCGTTGCCGTTGAAGCTCCCTGGCACGATGCCAGCTGTGGCGTCTCCCCCTCACGCGGGAGGATAAATGAGCTTCATGAGCGCTTGAACGCGGATGGCGTCTGCACGATGAGCAAAGCGCGAGAATACGAACGCATGCGAAACGGAGGCAGATTAGTTTCCCTCTGCCTCTTTCTTCCACTCTGTGCTCTCCCCTCAAACCGGCGAAAGCGCGAAACCATTGCTTCACCCTGTCGTCCGTCCAGTGGTTGGTCCGTTGCCTGGACAATGAAACGCCGCGCGCGCCGAACACCGCGTGCGTCCCATTTCTAAGGAGCTTCGCTCATCGGTTGTATTCATACACGGAACAACTGCTAGTTTTACTAGGCATGCCGCACATATCTAGAGTGGCGACCTTTGTGGCGAAATTTGAAGAAAAATGGCGAAGTTTGACGACTTTTCGCTCGTCGTTTGGCGAAATTGACTCGAAAGCCAGTGGCAACCCTGGGTGTGACACTCACCTTTCGTAGACGCTCGCGGTTCGCAGTCCCGCACTGTGCGTAGCATACGAGGTAGAAGAAGAGGCGGTCCCTTTCCAAGGAAGTGTCCTGTTGTCCAATCGGCGACGCTTGCAGCCGCCCGGACATCCTGGGTATGTAGCTGGCAACGTGCGCCGCGAAGCTTGTGTCGTACACCTCGCGGATTTCGTGGGTACTGGCGTTTGGCAAAGAGGCGCGAGTGATCAGCATGAGGCGAATCACGTCTGCCTGCAACCTTCTCGCGTCTTGCCAAAGCTCCTCCTGCGAATAGGGCTGTGTGCGAGAGAAAAAAAATGTCACAGTTTCGTCACTAGGGCGAAGCAATGAATGCGATAGCAAGAAATTAGAATGTCACACGAAGAACGACAAGCAGCTCGATACTTGCAGCGCGCCGCTGCAGCACAAAGAAGGACGCTCGAAAAGAACGCATAGGTATACACAGGACAAGCGTGAACTAACAACTGTCGTAGTTGTTACGTCTTTGCATTACACTACAGTTCCTTCTACGCGTTTGTATGTTAATCGCGTGGACGGTTAATTGAGTCGCGCGCACTATGGTTCCTTCGACACGTTTGTGTGCAAATCGCTAGCATTTGCCGGTCTCACAGGCGCGGATCGTAAACGCTCAGCTTAAGGTGCCTACTTTAAATGAAGTATGAAGGGTGCCTAAAGTTTTTTTTTATTGCGATAGCAATTATATGGACACTCTCGGCTGATTTTTTGCCGTCGCCGTCATGTCCCGGATATGTAGATGTATTTATGCATATAAAAAAGGCACAAAGAAGAACAAATTAGTAGAAAAATATTGCTAAGCACCTGACCGGGGATTCGAACCAGCGACCCCTCGATCCGCAGCCCGCTGCGCTAGCCAACACAGCCACGCGCCATGCTTGTGCCGGCTATATAACGGCGAGCTATTCATATGCACCATTTACCGCTCGCGGTACGCAGATCTTGGAGGAGCTTCAGCGTGTTTTCTATCACGCAACACTCCTACATTTTCTTTCAAATTGAAAACTGCCCTTGAGACGCGCACGAAAAAGTGGCCCCCCTTCTGTACCCCCTTCATGATGTAGAAGGAAAAAAGAAAACACCGGGTCACACTTGGCGTCAGACGCCACGGCGTGGCAGGAGACGCAGAGGGGTCATTCCACGTGCCGCAGTTAAAAAAAAAAAAATCCACGCATATCCACGAAGTGAATGATGACGAGTGGGTGAAGCACGGGGATCGTTCGATAACCGTGAATCGATTCACATACACACATAAGTTTTCAAATATAGCAACGGTTTTCTAACCACCACGACAGCGGACACTGAGCGTCGACGACAAAGCTAGGTCCTAAAGTCCATAATGTCTAAGTTGAAATGGCCTACTACTATAAATGATTTTGTGCTTCTAGGTGTTTTATATTGTTGTCACAATTAGTACAATTGATATTAGTGTATCGTTAACCTTTTTTTGTCATATGCTTTGATTGATGGGTGCTTAAATGTCGATTTTTTATGGTATTGTGGCCTTTTATTTTGTTCTGGTTCAGTGTTTTATTTTGTTCTTGTTAAGCTTTTGTTCGGTCATATGCTTTGATTGATGCGTGCTTAAATGTCGGTGTTTGTGCGGCGTTGTGGCCTTTTATTTGCTTCTGGTTAACAGCCTTTTATTGCGCTGTCATATACATGATTGATGTACACATAAACTCGGTTTTTTTACACAGATGTTTTCGTGTTTTCGTTGTGCAGGTCAGGCTAGACCCTACGGAGCTTCGCCCCTAAAAGTTCAAGGACACTTTGTAAATTCCAAAGTGTGTTCGGGCGAAAGCCTGTGCCCATTGAGACGGGGTCGGTCAGAATGGAACGCGATGAGCGCGTCACCCTTTCGCATGAGGGCGGATTGCGGCCGGGCTTCAGGGGAGACGCGTGCGCCTGGGTGCCATCCGACAAACTCGACTGCTGCAACGAGACGTCTGACGGAGGAGCGTTGCAGCGCGGCGCTGTGCCATCACGTGATTGGTGAGAGACTGCGAGGGGGGAGAGGCCACAGCTGGCACCGTTCCAGGGCACAGACGGACGGACGGACTCGAGCATAGGCGTGCGCAGGGTTCCGCTTCAGGGGGGGGGGGGCGAAGGTTCATCGTAGCGCGCCCCTCCCTATTAGGTCAATGTATGGGACTGACTTTGAACAATGTGCGTTAGGTTCCATGGTAAAACATTACACTCGTAGTGTCGGTAGATCACGCGGACATATTTTTTAACGCGATAGCGTTAAAGAGCTCGTATCGCAGAAATTCCGGCGTCGGCATCGGCTTCGTTGGTTGTGAGCGAAAAATCATCATCTTGTCCGTGACCGAAAAATCGAGAAAGATGCAAATAAAATAAATAATAAAAATTTTCAAGTCCCAGTCAGCACCGAACCCATGCCGTCTGGGTGTCAAGCAGGTGTTCTACCACAGAGCCACGCGTCTGCTTGGAAATACTGTGAAAATAACTTCCTCTGCATGGAAATGCACTGAAAACAACTTTCATGCTTTACAAACACACACGTCCTTTATACAGGCGTTACAATACAACATGTAATATCGCAGTAATATTGTGTGGTACAAGCGTACATTGCGATCAGGCGTCAGAATATACGGATATCATAACGACATCGTGGTTTAAAGCCGGCCGCCCATTACAAAAGGCGCACACGTTACTGCGTGTACTCCCTTAAGACGACGTAGTGGGTGCATAGCAAGTTCGAAAAAATTTCACGCGCATAATTTCTCGTGGTTTAAAGCATGCTACCCATTACATAGTATGCACTAAGTGGTTGAAGTGCGCACTAGGGACAGGATATCGCCTATCGCGTTCAACTCTTAAAGACGAAGCTAAGGGTCCCCCCAATTTTTTTTTTCGTTGCTTCGATTCTCGTGATGCAGACAAATTTATGCATCATCCAAACAGTTGCATCATACTCAAGCATTACGCAGCGGTCTTAAGAATGTTTGCATTATGCAGCTTTGTATGTTAAGTAACTGTACTTAAGTTAGGAATAATCATCATGAATAAGTAAGGTACCCGAACTTCTCCGCGGCTTTTTTTTTTTGCGAGTAATGTTAGGTTAGTTAGACCAACTTAAATTCGTGGTGAAAAGTGGCGCAAGATGCTTTTAAACGTGAAAAAATCTGACGCGAACTTACAATAAATGTTAAGAATTTTAAGTAGGGGTGTGCGAATATTAGAGTTTCGAATTCGAATCGAATAATACCTTATCGAATAATTCGATTCCACTTTCGAATAGCTGATATTCGAAGTTTGGAATAATTCGACAGGCCGAATATCTAAAACGCGACAAAGGCCAATGGTGCAATTTGGTTAGGGTGGGTGGCTAAAACAAACGCTAACGCCATCACAGGAGGCCTTTCATTAAAACTTGCACCGATATCATGGTTCAAAAGCGAGTGCACGTTTATTTTAAAGGAGATTATGCCATTTCCGCACGTAAGAAAAAACACATGGCAGAAGTGTCAAGCCCTCCACAACTTCATTTCCGAAACGAAGGCACGAAGTTCTTGCGTAGTTCGGTCGCGTACTCCGCAAGTGCCGTAAAACGTCCCGACTTTGGCCGCGATACCCTCAGTTATTCACATGTGGAAAATTTGTTCACGCTATGCACTCGCCTCTGCCGCACCGCACCATTCGTCGAGAAACTCCCATGGATCCGGCGCGCAATGAAAACGCTGCTGTGAACGGGCGCCTATAAGATTTTTGGGGCCCGGATCACCCATGGCGATGAAACACATTACCGTTGTCAGATGAGCCGTATTGCGCGACCACAGAAAAAAAAAAAGAAAGAAGAAAAAGCTACATTATTTCCTTTGTTAGCCGGTAGGATGTTAGTGGCGCTACTGACTGGAATGGCAGCTCTTTTATGAACATGCTTACGCGCCCACAAAATCTGGAAAAAAAAAAAAGTTAGCAAGTGCGTAATAACGCTGTCAGAACGCCGTAGCGTCTTTATTTTTCCCTTTGTCTTGCCAAAACTGGCGGTACACGTTTCGTGCAAATATACTATTGGATATTCGATTCGAATTCGATATTTTTTGGCCACTACTCGGCACTATTCGATTCGAATTCGATTCGACATGATATTTTACTATTCGCACACCCCTAATTTTAAGGATTAGCGACTAAAAATGTCATTCAAACAGTTTTCGCATTCTCTGCCGCAACCAGTTTCTCGTGCTTACTGGTCACGAGAAACTGTCGAAAGGAAAAAAAATAAGTTATCGTACCTTATGAACGATTCGTCATTATGCCTTAAAGGGACACTAAAGGCAAATAATCAAGTCGACATGGATTGTTGAATTGGGGTTCTAGAAACCTCGTAGTGCTATTTTCATGCCAAGGAAATGCTTAGATTGAGAGAAAATCTCTTTCTAGTGGTCCGCATACCATTAGCGCAATGTGCACCTTTCAGAACAGCTCGTTTTACCGTCCGACAGCCGACGCTGCGGCATAACGAAGCAAGGGGCTTTAGCGGAGCACAGCCCGGCGAAAACGCTACTCGCTCAGTTCTCAATGACAAATTCTTGTTTCTATGAATCAGATTGAAATGCACTAGGCGCATTTTATTCCGTCGTGTAATGCACGGAAATGTTCTTTTCTGGCCCGAGTAGTTGTGATTAATTGTACTGGGGTCATTGGGGTTGTGCTCCAGAATGACTCACTGGTGGCGCTAAAAATTTCTCGATTGCTAAGCGCTGCCGTGTATAATATTGACGTTTTAGAGGTTCCCAAGCATTGACTGTCCACCCCGACATAAATTACTATTTGCGTTCAGAGTGCCTTTCAATGATACCCTACAATGGTACAAGAAAGTTGGGCAGCACCGATAGCAACACCAGAATGCGTCGATTTCCGGCTCTTCATGCGATGGCTTTGATACCTACAAGTGGCACTTTGGCTATGATCATTTGGTTAAACGTCGAATGAGCGATTTAGGTAGGTTAATAAAAAGAACATTCAGCTAAACTTTGCACGACCACTTCGACTATCACCTGGCTATATGATACGGCCACGTGTGACCTAAAGCGATAGGAAAAACAATATAGCATCGAGCAAGTCTTCATTTACTTTGCCAATTGTTCAACAGTGCACTGGCTGTCCGAAATAGCGCTCACCTGGAAACGATTGTTGTAGACTATGACAAAACGGATGTAGCTGGCGAGCTGTACGGACACCAGCGTTCCAAAAAGCGCCGTAATAACTGTCGCTGGTTCCCAGGTGCCGTACAGCGGCGCAACCGTGAGAAAGTATTTGATCGACAGTTCGCGGCTCACCAAGAGACGGTACATCAGGACTTTGCTGATTCCCGGTACGTGGAAGATGCTGTGGCCCGGTCGGCGCAGGGAACGCGCGAAGAAGGACGCGGTGGCCATGGCGGCTCTACGGTACAGCTCGAAAAAGGAGGACACGTTGCGGTCGCTAGGAAGGTAGGCGTACGCATTGTCCAGCAGCCGCCAGGTGGTTGTCATGTTGAACGCGTTGAGAGCAAGTTGCCCCAATACCGTGGCCGCGTGGATCCGCACCGACTCTCCGTAACTTCCGAGACACGTGCTGAAGGATTCGACGGATAGCCGAGCGATGTGTCTCATGCGTTCGGTGTTTTCGTTAGCCTCCTGGTGGAGCTGGAACTCGACAAGTGGCATAATCGCCTCTAGAGTATCGAAGCACTTCAATGAACGGTAGCCGGTTTCGGCGTTCTCTTGCCCCAAGTCGGCCAGGAGGCTTGACGTCAGGTAACCGGAAGCGATCGGCGACAGCAGCCAGACGGTGTACGCACCCAGGAACAACTTAAAGCTTTCCTTGTTCGAGCTTAGGCTTAGGTACGTAGAGTCCAGGTTCAAGAAGAATTCGGGCTGAAGGTTCACTATTTCCTCCTCGGGCCAGAACTGCGAGTCGTCCGGGAGGTATCTGTTAAGCGCCCTGCGGAGGTCGGAGTCGGTGAGGTTGTAGAACTGCGGCATGACGCGCGCACCGCAGAGACGCGTCGTGAGTTCGTAGAGGCCGTCGTGCGCTTGCATCACGTGCTGTATCATGAAGGTGTACGACTGGCCCTCGCCCCCGATGATCTCGGCTCCGCGCCTGAGGTACTCGCTCTCCTTGCCCTTGGCGACGAGCGCGTGCAGTACGTGAGCCCATTCCATGAAATTGGGATCGAGCGTCATGTATATGGTGTTCTGCAGCGGTCGCAGCGGGTGGCGGCCGATGTAGATGGCCCAGAAGATGGGAATGCCGAAGTGCAGCGAAGCCCGCACGATGATGTCGAGAAGCTGCGGACGTGTTGCGGGGGATCGGTGCGGCCACGGGAGTCCCAGCTCTTGGAGGAATGCCTTGAGGCTCGAGATGCCCCCGTAAGGAACCTGTATAGCGGAAGGCAAGTGCTTTTATTAGAGATCCATTTCAGCGAGCGATTTGCTTGGGCACTTGGGACGATAAAACGAAAAGAAAAAAAAAAAGATAGCAAGGTTCGAGTTACACCTTTAACAGCACTTTTCCCTTTTTACAAGCGTACTCTGCCTTTTTGTGAGTAAGCTACAGGAAGTTATAACTTAATTACGGTAATGTGAACCATGAGTTTCGATATGCAAACCAACAAATGAACTTGGTACCGAAAGAGGGTGACGTGATAATAGACAAAAGCCCGAACCCAAGCCACTTGTTAAAACATCACCAAAGGGAACGTCAATAAACAAGATAAAAGCGATCGAGGGTTGAACACAAAGGATGTTCCTTTCGAACTCGCTGTCTTCTCATCTGCCTCAGATTCAGATGTCAATGTAGCGCACATGGGCACTCTGCCCCAATCTTCGTGCACTTTTCGCGCTCTTCTTTCCCCTTATTGGTATTTTGGGCTCGAATCGTTCGAGGGACCCACGATATCCGAGCAGGCCGCGATATTTCAATGGTGATAACGTGACACTGCTAAATTCCAGGTCACCGGTTCAGTCTTTTCTTCGCTTAGAATTGCTAATTTTTTCTATCGACTTGACATCCGCGGTAACAGACCATACGATTATTCACTGACGACACCGCAATCTATCGCCCGAAGTGGCCCTACAGTGAACAACTCGGGGTGTAGAAGTATCTTGACTAAGTTTCCAGTGGGCGTTCTTGGCAGGCGGTTTTGAACAATCGTGAATATGAAAAGATGACGTTCATTCGGACAAACACAAAAAAATTCGGTGCTCTCGTACTCTGCATGTCAACAGAAGGTCATAAACTCATGCCACTTTATACACGTGCTACTTACTCTATATCATGGTAAACACGTCGCGAAAATCCCCATAATAGCGTCACAAATGCTTTTTCCTTATTTATTAAGGCGAAAGCCTTTAATGTCTCATACTCGCGGTGGCCGTCCGTCTGTGCCCTGGAACGGTGCCAGCTGTGGCCTCTCCCCCCTCACACTCTCTCAGCAATCACGTAATCCGCCTTTTGCATGTCTGTGTGGCGCCCCCCTCGCGGACTTTTCAGGAAACAAACCGTGGGGCGTCGCACGCGTCTGCTGCCTCTGCCACCACTGCCACTGCTGCTGCATAGCACAAAGCTTGGCAGCGGCACATGTGCCGATAGCCCCATCTGAGTGTTGTGTTGTGGCATGGAGCCACCTGGGGGTATTTCATACCCGGCGGGTTCTTTTCTGTGACCAACGGGTGGATGAAAAGGCCAGTATCAGTGAAAATGATGAGCAAAGAGCAGTTGAATGCCTTCATGGCAGCAAGTGGTGCGCGGTGCTCCCGGCAAACCACGAAAGCGCAGAAATTCTGCGATGAGGGTTACGTGCGCAGCCTCATGTTGAATGAGTTGACTGCCGCGTCCACGTGCGGAGTTCCGAGAAGCATTTTCCTCACGTCAATGAAGGGTGGCTGCTATATTGTGCATGCAGTCGTGAGGAAGACCACATGCGAGGTAGTGGCATGTCACTGCCTCTGCGCAGCCGGGTAAATATATTTTTTGTTTATTGTCGCATTCATACTAATCATATAAACTACCGGGCCTCTGCGTGGGCCGTTTCGTGCCGTTGTTGCTTCAACGTTTTACTACGGGACCGCGGAGCAATGATTTTACGGAATGGCATGCTTCGAAGCGTCTATCGCGAGTACCTCGCGTCTGGGCCACAGTGTTCGCTGGCCTGCACATTGATATTGAGGGAACGTGATCCTACGATACATGCGTTACACGATTTTAGCACATTAGAGCTGGCGCCGATAGAACGCGGCACGCTGAACCTGTCTTGAGCTATGTATTTTTGCGAGTGTCGTTTAACCTAAATTGCAAGTGGCAGGGAGAGTTGGCCGGCGAACCTGCAAAATCTGTGAAAATTGCACTATGGCGACCAAAAAAAAAAGGCACGCACGTGGAAACTTCGCAAGATTTATGAATCGGTGCGCGGCAGTGACGTCAACAGTGAACACAGGCGAATTTCTTTTATTTTTTTTCCCTTTCTCGCCGAACAGCGAATGTGCTTTGACAACATATATGAACCGCTGAACGTCGGTGAATGACAGGCGACGAAAGTGCACCCTTTCGCATTCATTATGTCCCAGCGGACGATTTACGGCGATTGTTTTCCGATTTATAGAAGACGCCAAAGTAAACAACAGCGTAGTTATATTGAGACCAAAGCGAACCAAGGAGCAATTAACCATACTTTGCTGTTGTCGTCATTCCAAAACAAGTACAGAAAGCTTCTCGTACAAAGAAAACCCGTAGCTCAAGCTTCGTCGCTACTGAACTGCTGTGCGACGAGACAGACACAAAGCGCACCCTTTTTCCGCGCCCTGCATGAAACGTGACATGCTATTCACGTATAACATTTAGTTAGCAAACACACCGTTAACGAACTGCTTTTCGCACTGCATTGCAGAATCGAAAGGCTGCCACGAACTGCCGTCTTCAGTTTGGCGCCTCACAGCCCTGATCGTGCCACGCTTCACGGTGCTGATGATCGCGTTTCACCGACGGGAAGTGGAAAAAATGAATGTTGCTGCTGGGCACGCCTCACGAAGTGCATCCATAAGCGGCATTAGTGGCCGGCATCGAGCTCACAGAACCAGATATATAGATAAATATATTTGTTGTGCCACCCGCACGTGCCAACACTACTCTCACCAACAATGCCGCCGCCGAAAAAGAGGCGGCGTCTGCAACGGCGCCCCACAGACAGTTTCCCAGATTTGCCGCCAGGTGGCCGCGCATGCGCTGTAGAGGCATGCAAAAGGCGGATTTCTGAGATAGTGTACAAAAAAAAGACAAGGCTTAGTCAGTCGAATGGCCACAGGCTTTCGCCGAATACACTTTGGAACTTACGAAGTGTCATTAAATTTTCATCGTTGTCATCAGCAATTTTTCCTCCTCCGCCGCAGCGGAAGCCCCCATGCTGCCGCGGTCAATGTAGATTATTGCAAAACTAAAGCAATTAATTTTACGCATTCGTTAAATTTATCGGTTCATTAGACGGCCAAGCCGGACGTCCTTTACGGCGTGTAGCAGATTTCCACGAGGGTCAGTGTGCTCACCTTGCTGAGACAGTGGAGCATGAAGCGGGCAGCTTTCGCTCTCGCGTTCTTGGACAGCACGGGAATCTTCTCCAGGAGCATGGTCTTGATGACGCTTCGGCTGAAGGCTGTGCTGTACTTGTTCAGCGGCGGGGTAAGATGGCCCTGTTTGCTATCCCAGCCGCTGCAGACGTGACTGCGAATTGACATTAAAGGGATACTGCAGAAAACATTTGAAGGAGACTTTGTAAATTACAAAGTGGGTTTGGCGAAAGCCTGTGGCCACTCGACTGACTCTTCCATGCCTTTTTTTGTGTGTTATTTCTGTTTTTAAATTTTTTTTACACTCTCAGCAATCACGTGATTGATGAGAGAATTTAAGGGGGAGATGCCACAGCTGGCACCGTTCCAGGACCCGGACGGACGGTCGGACGGCGCGAGTGTGAGGCATTAAAGGCTTTCGCCTTAAAAGGGAGAAGGTTACCCTAGCTGTGTAAAGCTTAAGAAACAGCGGAGCTGGTTAGTGGTCTTAGGGGCAACGTGGCCTTCTTGGCTAATACTAAGTCGTTCCTTGGCGTAGACAAAATAGAGCCGAACCACAGCATGTCACAGACCATGCAAGAATGTCCAAACTCCAGCGCCAGAACTGACGTGCAAAGCCGGCTGTGGCACCCCCCGGTAAAGCGCGGGCCATTCGTCGCTCGTAGTCAGCTCGCGCGGCGGACAATCTCGGCGCGGCGGCTGCGCGGACTGTCTCCGTCGGTGGGCCCGGCTGATAGGCAACGGCGCGGAGAGTTTTTTGCGGACACCCGACGTTTAACCTGGAGATTTCGCTTCGCTCTTAAAGAAACGTCGGAAGAAATGTCGAAAATATCGAAATTATGCTCGGAAGAACCGACTGTTCCGATAAAAATTTTCACATATTCATTTTTTAGATGCGAAGCATCTTATAGCGGGGGCATGTCCCGCGGCGTTGTCGGCGTCCGCACTCACTGCGCATGCGCGACCCTCCTCCTTCCCTCTCTCCAACAGCTACGCGTTACTCTCTCCACTTCTCTCCTACTACCTGCTTGCGCTTCTCCTGCGTTCTCGCTTCTGCCCTCGCGGCGCATGCGCTGCTCTCCTCCTCTAGTCTCCTCTCCTTCAAGTGTGAATATAAAGCGTGTAGAGCGCGAACACTCTCCACACACCTCCTCTCCTACGCTCCCCTGTCTCTCTCCTCTAGGCATCCCTTTCAGCAGCGACCACACCCCCCAGTGCGCATGCGCGTCCCCCCCTCTCTCTCTCCTCTCCTACGCTCCCCCCTCTCCCCTCTAGGCATCCCTGCCCGCGGCGTCCACAATCCCACTGCGCATGCGCGTGCCCTCCCACCTCTCTCTTTTCCTACGCTCCCCCCCTCTCTCTCGCCTCGCAACGCCGACGCAGGCAGCGTCTGCTAGCGAGTTTCTTGATTGAAAAAACCGACTGCTCGCGCTGCACAACTATTCACTGGCCACCCTGTATATGTAGGCACTGGATCTTGACCTGGGTAGTGCCGGTGGGAGATTTCTCCTGTGCGTTGTTGAACAATAAAAATTCGCAGCGTGCGCGTTAACTGAAAGCGGACTGCGGGTCTCTGTGTCGAATCGGAGTCTTCTGTTTCTCATTGCCCATTAGCAGCGATTGGCATGTTCCAGTAGGAAATACCGGTCCATCACTGTGTGCTTTGCGCCTCCCCAGGTTTCTCTCCTGCGCAACGTCGCGATGAGCGCCAGCGTCAACGCCGCCGCCAGTGTAAGCGTTAGCGCCCGCTGCTTCGCATCTACACATGGTTCCCTTTAGCAGAAGATGGTGTAATTTTTTGAACAGATGGCTGTATTTTTGGAGGAGTGTCGGTGCGCGGCGGCTGCACGCCATCGCAAGCCGGCAAGGCGTGGGAGGAGGTCGGAGCCTCCCCGTTAGTTTGGGTCCGTGGTGTCGCCACACGCCAAACGCCTGCTTGAGCAGACGCCCCTGCGGGGATGGTGAGTTTGAGTCCGAGTGAGTCCGATTGAGGAAAATTTTGGTGAGTCTGAGTCCGAGTGAGCCCTAAGCCCAAGATGTATTTCTTGAGTGAGTCTGAGTGAGCTCTCCACTTTTTTGCCGATCTATAGTTCTACTTACTCAACTTCAGCATTACTTTCAGCCTCACGTACGCTGACGTTTATACTAAGGCCGACTCACGCATACTTCAAAGCGCCAGCGTGCATACGCCAGCTCAATATTGATTGATCAGAGGCGTGAGTTATGGAGGAGGGGGGGGGGGGTCCGTGACCTCCCTCCCACTCCCGAAAACTGTTTCCCGGGAATTTTAGGGGCGAAGCTCCTCTTAGTCTAACCTTAACCTGCGTCCGGCGTAACCGGCAGTATCTCGTGATGACGATGACGCTGATGACCATGAAGAATAAGCGCGTTCCAGACCACCTCTAGTTCCCATCGTGTGCACCGAGGAAGCAGAGCGTCCCGCAGGCGGTGTGGCCATCTAGGTCAAGCAGAACACTGTAGTACAATAAGGCCATCCACCACCACTACAGTCACTAGAGTCATGGCCGAGAGCATAGAGGGGCAGCTTAGCAATGGCTAGGCAGGTGGTGTCTGTGGCCCAGGTTGGGTCCAAACGCTCACCCTCTTTCTCTCCTCTAGGAATCCTCTACTGTACGGAGCGGCGTGCGCGTCCCCTCTCTCTCCTCTCCTACGCTCACCCCCCTTTCTCTCCTCTAGGAATCCTCTACTCTACGGAGCGGCGTCCGCGCTCCACATCCCCACAGCGGACGTGCGTCCTCTCCTCCTCTCTCTCCTCTACACTCACCCCCTTTCTCTACTCTAGCAATCCTCTACTGTACGGAGCGGCGCCCGCGTCCTACACCCCTCCAGAGCATGCGTGTCCCCTCTCCAACGCTCACCCCCCTTTCTCTCCTCTAGGAATCCTCTACTGTACGGAGCGGCGAGCGCATCCCCTCTCTCTCCTCTCCTACGCTCACCTCCTTTCTCTCCTCTAGGAATCCTCTACTCTACGGAACGGCGTCCGCGTTCCCCATCCCCACAGCGGATGTGCATCCTCTCCTCCTCTCTCTCCTCTACGCTCACCCCCCTCTCTCCCCTCTAGGAATCCTCTACGGAGCCATATAAGAACCCCTATCCCTCCACTCCACCGACCAAAAAGCCGTTATAATGAAGGGGGGACCGGAAGCCACGTCTAGCTACCATTTACGAATAAATAAAATTTCATGTATATAGACACACAGTGTTTGTCACGTCTTTGATGATGTACTGAACGAAAATTCACGGAAGATTCACGGTTTATCGATGAACCTCCAGAGCTTCGCCCACTCATCATCATTCACTCCGTGGATATGCTGTGTTTTTTTTATATAAATATTTCATCTTAGTCATCTTTTTCAATAAAAAGGTGCTTACTGGATTGCAACCACTGATATCTAATTTTTGATGGTACGAGATCAAAAGGCGCCAAGTAGAGCACTGATTACGCAAGATATTGGTGTTAAAGAGCATTGACACGAACTTCAAAGAAGCCAATTCTACGCTAACGGACTCATGAGTCGGCTCACTCAGACTCACTCGGACTCAGATAGAGCCGTGAGTCTGAGTCTGAGTGAGTCCAGCTGGGAAATTTTCGTGAGTCTGAGTGAGTTCGGCTGGGAAAAAATTAGTGAATCTGAGTCCGAGTGAGTCCCAAGGGCAAAATATATGTCTTGAGTGAGTCTGAGTGAGCTCCACATGTTTTGCCGACCTATGCATGCAAATGTACACAGTGATGGCTAGCATACGACTCCAGGAACAATCGACACTGAACGTGCTCCTGAACTAAACTCCGCTAGATTTCAGTGACCATTTTGCTTGAAAATTCAGTACGGATTGTTTTGTGAACTTTAATGTTTCAATAACTCGAGCTGGACAGACTGGCCTGGAACGTCGAGCAGCCTTCACGTAGCGAGCGCGCGCTCGAAGAGTGGCACCCGAGTCCTCCCTTTGACGTCACACGCGAGAGGGCGCCACTCAAAGATCTTGGGGCGAATAGCGATGCATTTGCCGACGCAAATGCCTTGTAATTTTTGCGCTTGACCAGTGGTCAGGGCGATGGTCCACCCACGCTATCAACGGGACCAGCGGTAGATAATAATGTAGGATTGCACATGATGTAACGTTACACAATAGCCGATCCGCCATGTCTGATTAATGTCACGGTGATAAGCTACCTCGGTGACGTCACGTCACAGCTTGGGCGCGCATTTCCTTACCCGTAAAAGTCGTCGCACGGATGAATGTTGTGGTTGAGAGATGCCTTCAGGTCGTGCTCGAGGGAGAAGCAGCCGCGCTGGCAGGAATTGATGCGCGCCAAGAAGAAGACGGGCGCGGTGAACAGCGCCGTCGACACGACCGCGGCGACGCCCAACACGAACGACGTGTAGCGCACCCAGCAGCCCGCGTGGGACGTGTCGTACTTGGAGAGCCGCCACTCGTGAGCGTGGTGACTGGGTGCCATGGTGCCGCTCGCCTGCTGCTGCCGCTGGAGTCGCTCGGCCTGCCGTATCTCGTGTTCCACGGCGGCCAGCAGTCCGGTGCTGCGTTGGGACCACACGGACTCCGAAGCGAACGGCAAGCGACTAGAGTCCATGGCGGGTTGGGAGCGCGAATTCCCACCTCCTATGAAGAATATGCGACGGAGCTGAACCGACGTACGACCGGCCGCCTCGTTCTCTATCTTCTTCTGTGCGCGTGAGCTCGCTGCCAGCGCGCGCCATGCTGATGGTGATGATGAAAGACCGGATATTTACACCCCTAGCGTAAGCCATTTTCCACTACGTAAAGCAACTGGTCTGAGCGACAGACTTTGACTCTTTATTCCTTTATTTTTCATTCCCTTCCTGTCTTTTTTCTTTCTTTCTTTTTTTTTTCTTGCAACATCTCTTTTCTATCATCTTTTACTCCCCTTACCCCTTTCCCCCAGCACAGGGTAGCCAGCCAGTCCAAGAACTGGCTAACCTCCCTGTCCTTCCGCTTGTTTCCCTTCCCCTTCCCCCACTACGTAAATATTTAAATACTGTGAAAGTTGTAATTAAAAAGTCAGGGAATACTGGCCTATGTTGGCGCGACATATTCGTAGTTAAGCGCCGAACTCATTTGAGGGATGGTACAGGCAGCAGAGAATATACAAGCGCTTATTGAAAGTTAGCGCCTTTCTGTTTGCGGCTTACTGTCCCGTGCCGTCATGTAAGTTCTACGCGCAGCACTGAATATGACTATTTCGCATAGCAGGACACACTTACAATTAGGAAACTTATCATTTTGAGACATTTAACTATCTTTCTCCGCGGGCTTTGTGCCAGGATGCAGCTCGTCCCGTCTGTCACTTGTGTCCGACAGCAACAGTACGGCAGCCCTACATCTGGTGAATTGTGCCCATTTTGCGACGCCACAATCATCAATGTAACAGTGAAACACTTGCTGTGGAGTTGAATAAAGTTTATTCGTGCGTTTTTGACACCGTACTCAGGGCAAGCTATCGATCTTAAAAGGAAAAAAAAAGGCTGTCTTTCTTGAGGAAGACATTTTATGCACAAGTGAAACGTAAATTTCATTGAGGTTTTCTTGAAGAAACTCTGTTAAGAAAGGTATAGTACACAACCAGGATTGAAGTACTATTAATCCCGCTATCAGGCTAATCTGACATTACGAAGTTTTAGTGTAGCGTGTTATTGCGCATAATAATCGCAGTGCGAAATTATGAGTGCGATTGGCGATGGACTCATCGCTCCATTCTTACTTGTTTTTTTTTTTTTTTTTGAACATGCCCATCACAATTTGTCTCCCGCGTAAACACATGGTTAGCTCCAGTGCGCGTTACTGGAGGTGTTTTCCAAGGCTGAGTAAAACTCACAGGGCGTTTTATGCATTCGCATGAGAGGACTCGAACGCTAAAGCCATCTTAACTTTCTTCTCAGTTGATATATTGATCCTCCGAAAGGTGTCTGCATGTAACCTGTTTTGGCACTTACTCTAGGATCTGGAGAACTGCAAGCTTTAACCCTAGTAGAACCAAATGCTGCCACAACATTGAAACAACTCCTTGAATGTTGGGGCAACGTTGTGTCAACATTTGGTGCTACTAGGGGAGTTATACTCCTGCCGTGGTTTCCCACTGCCTCCGCGACCGATCCACCTTCGACCAAACATCGATGTCATGTGTTGACGTCACAGAAATTGACAATATGCGACGTCATGATGACCAGGGGGGAAGAGGCCCCCCCTGGTCCCAAGGGAGCGCTAACTATCCCAAGGGAGCGCTAACCGGACTCACTCGGACTCAAACTCACCAAAATATTACTCACCCGGACTCACTCAGACTGAGACTCACGGCTCGATCTGAGTCTGAGTGAGTCGACTCATGAGTGAGTTTGCCGACCTATGCTTGCGACTGATCCAGTCGCAATGCTGCGCGTGCCGCCAGCACAAAAGGAAGAAAGCAGTTCTATCAGACGACTTCACCAAGTTAGCGCTACTTTCGTGTACGCGCTGCCTCTTTAGGGGCGACGAAAGGACTGCGGTCGCGGACAAGGAAGCCTGAATTGGTGCCGCTTATGAATCTTTGCCACTTAAAACGACTCACTCTGTGGCAACTGCCCTGCACACGAGAAGAGGCTTGAGAAGAGGCAGATAACCTGGGTCTCTTTGAACGGGCCGATATTATCGCGTGTTAGCTGAAATACTTGCGCGACATCCAAAGATACAGATAAAGAGCGACACGTCCTACCGTTTGGACAAGCCGAGGCGCGCAGTGCACGAGGTTTTGAAACTGAGAACAAGTAGACGCATGGCGCGTTCACGCGGAGCCGAAGAACGTGTTCGAAACTTAAACTTAAGTTAGGACAAATGCGAGGGCCCGTTCGTGTTCACTTCCGCAGTGAGGAAGGGTTCGTTGACAGCACCGTAAGTTCATATCAAAGGCACAGGTGACTATACGAACATAGAAGTCGGCCGAGACTTGGTGTGCTTTCTCCGGAAGCTTTAAGAAACCGGCGAAAGTGCAACCCCAGAGGCTCACCAGGGCACAGGTAAATTTTTAATACATATTTAGGTGCAACTGCCAGCCTCTGATGGTGCCTTGTGCAGGGGTGGGTTCTTACACGCGTGGATGCACAATGAGGTACATGGCATAGATGCCTTAAATGTCGCTTGATACTGTAGGACGCAAGGCATGCGGGAACGAATTGAAAGCACGTGAAGTCGTAGCCAGAAGATGGGTGTGGGGTATTGAAACCCCTCCCCCCTTCCCGCCCTCCGGAAATTTATATTTTGTGCTCATATACATACGTATAAACGTGTATAAACGGTGGGTCATAATCAGCACCCCCCTCCCTTCTTTTCGAAATAAACTTCTGGTAATAAAAACTAACTTCTTGAAGGGTATAGTTGGTTCATAGCAAAAGGGTGACGTGTTGCGCAAGCACGAAGGAGGGAAGAGGAAGAGAGACAGAAAAGATAGGACAAGGAATTTATGGCTATGACATTGCTGTCCTAAAGAGCTGGGTTAGGCAATGCATGGCGCTCAATAAAGACAGTCTTTACTTTGAAGGTAACATAAAATTCATGGTAACGAGCAGGAGGCAAAAAATTCGCGCTGAACCAGGTCAGCTTGTTGTATATGGGTCATCCACGCCAACTGTCCCAACCAGGGCGCTCGCCAAAAATCAATTTCTATCAAATAGTCTGAGAAAATTACACACATATGGACATTAGTTCTACAGTAGTTTCCCAAAATATTTTAAGCGGCAAAAATTTTTTTGCGCACGTGAGCACCATTTGAAATTCATTGTTGGGGACATATTGTTGGGGATTCATTGTTGGGGACATAGTGGCATATAA
>JALIZH010020756.1:0-23476 GCA_030522465.1 Rhipicephalus appendiculatus | reverse complement strand
CCCATCTACTCTCCTTCATATTCCTCAGCCTCTCTTCAAATCTAATTTTGCTCTGAGCTTCCCTCACTTCAAAACCTGTCCATCCCATATCACCCTTTACCGCCTCATTTGTCGTCTTCCCGTGAGCGCCCAAGGCGAGGCGTCCCACAGTCCTTTGATTTACATCCATTCCTGACTTGCACCTCTGACTTCATGCACACCACTGAGTTCCCAAATGTAAGCCCCGGAACCATCACACCCTTCCACAGCCCTCGAAGCACCTCGTACCTATTGTATCCCCATAACGCTCTGTGCTTCATGATTGCAGCATTCCTCTTTCCCTTTGTTACCGATGCTTTCTCTTGTACCTCCATATATCTATCCCCCTCATTTACCCACACTCCGAGGTACTTGTACTCGCTTACCCTCGGTATTTCTTGGCCCTGTATTAAGACCGCATGGTCTTCGTGATCATTGAATACCATCAATCCACATTTTGTTGCACTAAAACCTAGTCCTAGAGCCTCGCCTTCCCTTCCGCATATATCTGCCAGCCGCTGTATATCATCTTGACTGTCCGCAAATAAGACAATATCGTCAGCGTAAAATAGACCTGGAAGCTTCTGCTCAACCACCGCGCCGGCCTGTTTGTGTGTCAAATTAAATCCAATGCTGCTACCTTCTAGCGCTTTTTCCATCCTCACCATGTACAGCATGAATAACAGCGGGGACAAAGGACATCCCTGTCTCAGCCCCTTGCTAATGTCAACGCTGTCCTTGCTGCTTATTCCTTCCCATTCTACACAAACTGTATTTTCTTGGTATATTTCCCTCAAAAGCTGTATACAGTCGTCACCTATGCCCACTTCCTTCGATATATCCCACAAAATTTCCTGATTAACGTTGTCATATGCCCCGGTGATGTCTAGATAAGCTACGTATAAGGGCCTGTTTTCTATTTTTGATATTTCTATACACTGTGTAAGAACAAACAGGTTATCGTCTAACCGCCTGTCGATTCGGAATCCATTCTGGAGTTCTCCCAAAATATCATTTTGCTCTACCCAGGTTTCTATTTTTTATTTTACTGCCTGCATCGCCAACCGGTATAGTACCGATGTAATGGTTAGCCGTCTATACGAGCGAATGTTATCCTTTTCTCGCCTGCCTTTATAGATTAAGTTCATTCTACTTTTTCGCTAACTGTCTGGTATTTCCCTCTCCTGTAAGCACTTTTCTACGGCTTTCAGCAGTGCTTCTTTAGTGCTATGTCCTAGTTCGTTAATGAGGCTGACGGGAACCCCATCTAAGCCCAGAGTAGTGCGCTTAGGAATTTTTCCTTCGGCCTTCTTCTAATTGAAATTCTCAAGTACTACATCTTCCTCGGTTGTGCTCTTCTGCATACTTTTACTCACCGGGGGAATCCCCTGGGCGACCTTTTTAAACGAATCGGCTGTTACCTTTCGGATGTAACCTAGCGCTTCATACCCTTCCAATTGATTTCCTTCTTCATCTACCATATGTTGTTGCATTGTTACAGACTTCCTACCTAGCGCTTTTAGGTGGCTCCAAAATATCCTAGGTGCGGCCTTCTTCTTTTTCGCGAATCTCTGTCATCCAGCGTTCACTTTCGCTTTTAATTTTTGCCTCGACTAATTTCTGCACAATGGATTTTTGCTCTAAATATATTTCCCATACTTGGTTGACTTCATCCTGTGGCCGCTTCTCCTTTTTTGCCTGTCTGTGCTGCCGTGATGCCTCACGTCGCTTCTCGATCGCATCCCGGATTTCTTTGTTCCACCACTTTTTGGCTTTCTCTTTCCTTTCCAAGAAATAGTTTTCTTCTCTTTTTTCTATTTCTCTCGTGATTACATGTAGCAGCTCACTATACTTCCAGTCTTTGCCTGGCAGTTTGTCTACTTCTTCCACGACTTTTGCGGCTATATTTGTTATTTGTTTCTCATTTAAATACGTGCTGCCAATGCTTGATTCTAGGTTCTTATTTTCAGTTTTATATCCCATTTGTAATGTTATGCGTTTATGATCACTACCCAAGCTGTTAATGCCTTCCTCATCTATTCTCATCTCTCTAAGTTTGTCATAGATTCCTTCTGTCATGAGACAATAATCAATGCTCGATTTCCTGTTTCCGACTTCCCACGTGATCTGTCCCTCACACTTAGGCCCCGCGTTAACTATTTCAAGACTATGTTGCTCGCAGAGATCTAGCAATAACTTGCCATTGGAGTCTGAATATCCGTCAAGGTCATGTATGTGACCATTCATGTCCCCTAGAAGGATTATTTCGGCATCATGACCAAATTCTTTAATATCGGTGCTTATGCATTTCACTATCTCCAGATTCTTTTCTCTGCAGTTATTCCCCGTCCACAAGTAAGCTAAACCTAGCCACGTTTTCTTTCCACCTACTGTGCCCGAAACCCATAGGTGCTCTGAACACGTTTGCTTCACTCTGTCCCATTTTGCTCTGCTATGAATTAGCATTCCAACGCCCCCCACCTCTCCTTTCTGATATGATCCTGTTGCATCCTTCCCAAATATAATTGTCAATATGTGATGGCTATAGATAGGACGGTGAGCTAGCAGCGCCACCACAGAGCTGCGGCGGCAGGCGGCAGCGCCCGTCATTGCAAAGGCCGTAAGGAGGAGCGGAGGAGGGAGTCTAGTAAGTCTAGTCCGGCCGTGGTTGGGGTCACGCGCAGCCGTAGAGAGAGCCGATATGAGCAGGTCGCCATTTATAGAGGAGGTCGTGCTTTAGTTTATCTAGGAACTTTACGCCAAGAGGCTCCCTCCTGGCGCGCTTTCTCTTTCGCTCGGAGTCACCGGATGGAAGACAAGGCTGCGGAACGGAGGGCACGGAAGACGGCGGCAGCGCGCGCTCGAAGACAGAATCCTGAGGTGAGAGCCCGCGAGGCCGAAGCTGCACGTCGACGCCGCGAAGCAGATCCCGCTGTTCGAGCCCGCGAGGGCGAAGCTGCTCGACAAGCTGCACGGCTGCGGCGAGAAGTCCCCGCTGTTCGAGCCCGCGAGGCCGAAGCTGCTCGACAAGCTGCACGGCTGCGGCGCGAAGAACCCGCCGTTCGAGCCCGCGAGGCCGAAGCTGCTCGACAAGCTGCACGGCTGCGGCGCGAAGAACCCGCTGTTCCGAGCCCGCGAGGGCGAAGCTGCTCGACAAGCTGCACGGCTGCGGCGAGAAGTCCCCGCTCTTCGAGCCCGCGAGGCCGAAGCTGCTCGACAAGCTGCACGGCTGCGGCGAGAAGTCCCCGCTGTTCGAGCCCGCGAGGCCGAAGCTGCTCGACAAGCTGCACGGCTGCGGCGCGAAGAACCCGCCGTTCGAGCCCGCGAGGCCGAAGCTGCTCGACAAGCTGCACGGCTGCGGCGCGAAGAACCCGCTGTTCGAGCCCGCGAGGGCGAAGCTGCTCGACAAGCTGCACGGCTGCGGCGAGAAGTCCCCGCTGTTCGAGCCCGCGAGGCCGAAGCTGCTCGACAAGCTGCACGGCTGCGGCGAGAAGTCCCCGCTGTTCGAGCCCGCGAGGCCGAAGCTGCTCGACAAGCTGCACGGCTGCGGCGAGAAGTCCCCGCTGTTCGAGCCCGCGAGGCCGAAGCTGCTCGACAAGCTGCACGGCTGCGGCGAGAAGTCCCCGCTGTTCGAGCCCGCGAGGCCGAAGCTGCTCGACAAGCTGCACGGCTGCGGCGCGAAGAACCCGCCGTTCGAGCCCGCGAGGCCGAAGCTGCTCGACAAGCTGCACGGCTGCGGCGCGAAGAACCCGCTGTTCGAGCCCGCGAGGGCGAAGCTGCTCGACAAGCTGCACGGCTGCGGCGAGAAGTCCCCGCTGTTCGAGCCCGCGAGGCCGAAGCTGCTCGACAAGCTGCACGGCTGCGGCGAGAAGTCCCCGCTGTTCGAGCCCGCGAGGCCGAAGCTGCTCGACAAGCTGCACGGCTGCGGCGAGAAGTCCCCGCTGTTCGAGCCCGCGAGGCCGAAGCTGCTCGACAAGCTGCACGGCTGCGGCGAGAAGTCCCCGCTGTTCGAGCCCGCGAGGCCGAAGTTGCTCGACAAGCTGCACGGCTGCGGCGAGAAGTCCCCGCTGTTCGAGCCCGCGAGGCCGAAGCTGCTCGACAAGCTGCACGGCTGCGGCGAGAAGTCCCCGCTGTTCGAGCCCGCGAGGCCGAAGCTGCTCGACAAGCTGCACGGCTGCGGCGCGAAGAACCCGCCGTTCGAGCCCGCGAGGCCGAAGCTGCTCGACAAGCTGCACGGCTGCGGCGCGAATCGGATCTTCAAAATGTGAAGGACCGTGAAGCGGCGATAAAACACTGTGTGTAATATACACACAGTGTTTCTCACTCTTTATATGATGATTGATGGGGCGTTACACGGAAGATTCACGGTTTACCGATGATTTCCTCCGGAGCTTCGCCCCACTCATCATCATTCACCACGTGGATATGCTGTGATTTTTTTTTTCGTTTTCTTTTTTTGCGCTAAACCATTCAGAGTGCTTTCGACGGCCAAAGCAGTTGTTGCATCCTCAGTGATAAACAAGGATCAAAAATGCAAGGCACGCGCGCCGTTGGCGGCGCGCATCCTCAGGTGTGGCGTATTTACGACTGCAGATGCCTCCCGTGCAGTTCCGAGCACGACGCTCCTTCGTTCTAGACATGAGAGTTCACCACTGTACAATCGATAGTATAAAATCAACCGTGTGAACTCATTGTAGCGTAAACTTGAGTCTCAGAATGCGTGGTAGTATATGGCGGAGCAGGAGAAGAAGGCAGAAGGGCAAGAGAGTTTACATGCTTGCGTTCCTTCAGCAGAATGATTGGCTGACATTATTAAGCTCAACTGTTCACCTCTAGCAGAAAGGAAGTTGTCACATGTGGCGGAACTGCGCGGCTTCAAACTTATATTGCATTTTGTGATTTCAAAATAAGAATATCAAAAGCTAAGCTTTTAATTGTAAGGTGTAACTAGTTACTTTAGAATACGAATTTATTTATGGAACAATTCCGGCATTATGATTGCGGCAATAATTTATTTCTTTCGCCAGAAGAGTGCTCGTAAATTAAGCGAACTGAGTAGTGCTCATAGCAGGCTATCGCAAATCATTTGGCAATATTGCCGTCCAACAACAGCATAGTTATTCACAACACTACTGATTATACTATCGGCCGCAATACTCCTGATGGTACTATTGATTGCTCTCGATAATATCTATTGTTTAGCGATATTAGTACTATAGATAGATTCTTTACACTATCGATAGTTAAAAAAAACTATCAATATTTTCTGTTATTTGTTCTGTGTATGGGTGCCCGTAGTGATGCAGAACTATCGTTAAATGGACTATCAATGGTATCGATAGTTTAAAAATGAACTGTCGATACTATCGATAGTCCATTTACCCATAGTTCTGCATCACTAGTTCAAAGACGCTGGCCTTTTATTGTCAGAGCAGCACTTCTTTGTAGGTGCAACACCCGACTTGCTCATACAATGTTCCTGCTGTGGCAAAGGGCTTGCTGAAGTTAAGTGACCGTGGAGCGTGCGAGATGGAAAGCTAAGCGATCTGCTACACGAGAGTAACAGCTATGTTTCTGCAAAGGATGGTGCTCTAGAACTTAAAAAAAACACACAAATACTACTTCCAAGGGCAGGCTCAGCTGTATATTTGGCAACGAGAATATTGCGATTTGTGTGGAACAAAGAAGAAATAAGTTTGGAAAGAATTGTAGCGACTGTAACATTTCTCACTTCTCATCTGCGCTTTGCAGAGGCTTTTTTTTTGTAAAGTTTTGTTGCTCAAACTAGGGGGACATTGGTTCACAAAAGGCAAAGAAAATGAACAACCGGTTCCAGGTGGAAATGTTTCAGCATCTTCTACCAATGCGCAAAGTGACAACAGCCCAAGTACTGCCACTGCTAGTGGCCAGTTCTACTGTGTTTGCAAGGGTCCCGAAGAGGGAAACATGATTGCATGTGATGGGCCAAGCTGTCCTGTGGTGTGGTACCACTTTAAGTGTGTTGGACTCAAAAGAGCGCCGAAATGTAAACAATGGTTCTGTGAAAAGTGCAAGAAATGACTTTTCAGCACATTTCTGAGTGAACAAGTGCAATGGAATTCGTTTTCTGGACTATCAGTGTATTGTGCTTTTAGTGAAGAAATTTTACAGAATTGTGATGTAACTTGCATTCTTTTAAATAAACATATTTATTAGTGTATTCATTCACAATGCAAACTATGAAGTCGTTTCCTGTGCATCATAAATTTATTAGCACCACAAGTTCACTTCAGAGAAAACAAGGCAGTGCTACATGGTTACACGTTGGCAAAACAAAAGAAAAATCAGGAAAAAATACACACAAGGTATACTTAAAACGTGCAAGCACTTCATAAGTGATTTACCCATCAATAACCGAAGAAGCAAGGTGACAAGCAAAAGCACACATATGACAGATGCCTTCTTCCCTTAACAATCTGATGAAGATGTTTACAAAACAAATATTACAAGTGATGGGAATGGCCTAGAAGATTTGGGAGCCTCGATGATTTGTATCAGCTGATCTCAGTTTAGTAGCATGTTGCAGAAACAAAAAAAAAATGCATAGCTACTTAACTGCTTCGATCACAGATATAAAATGTATAAATATTCACAAGAACAAGCTGGACCAAAGAACATGAGTGCCCCATTCAGACTGGTCGACTACTATTCTTGTGCTGTTAGCGATGCACTTCGGTATTCAGAAGTTTTCAGTAGCTCCAAGAAACAAAAATCACTTCTTGGCCCCGGCAGCCATATTTCAATGGGGACGAAGGAACAATGTGAGCTTAGATTGACGTGCATGCTAAAGAAACTCAGTTGGTCAAGATTTAGAGCCCTCTACTATTCCATGCCTCATACTGCGGTAACATGGAAGGAAAAGGACAAAGATAGACATGGCACACACAGTGCCTGTGTGTGCCACGTCTATTTTAAATGCGAATGCATTTCATAGTCGGGCTATATCAGGCATCCGGCGTTGGCGTTGTGCGGCGTTGGCGTTGTGCGGCGTTGTCCGCGGAGGAGGAGGAGGAGGAGGATAGGTTGAGGAGGTGTGCGCGCCGGCAGGTGTTAGATGTGAAGCATCTTATGGCGAAGCTTAATCCGGTGGTGGTGGTGTGCGGCGTGACCACCCTTACTGCGCATGCGCAAACCCTTTCAAAAAATATAAAAATAAAAAACATCCTCTTTCCCTCTCTCTCCTCTAGGCATCCCTCCCCGCCGCAACCACACCCTCACTGCGCATGCGCCTCCCCTCCTCTCTCCCCTGCTACGCTCCCCCTCTCTCCTCTAGGCATCCCTGCCCGCGCCGTCCATACTCCCACTGCGCATGCGCGTCCCACCTCTCTTCTCCTCTCCTACGCTCCCCCCTCTCTTCTCTAGGCATCTCTGCCCGCAGCGTCCACACTCCCACTGCGCATGCGCGCCCCCCCCCTCTCTCTCTCCTCTCCTACGCTCCCCCCCTCTCCCGCCTCGCGACGCCGACACAGGCAGCGTCTGCTAGCGAGTTTCTTGGTTGAAAAAACCGACTGCTCGCGCTGCACAACCGTTCACTGGCCACCCCGTATATATGGCAATGAATCTTGACCTCCAAGGTGGTGCCGGTGGGAGATTTCTCCTGTGCGTTGTTGAACAATAAAAATTCGCAGCGTGCGCGTTAACTAAAAGCGGACTGCGGCGGAGCTAGGCGGCGCTATATATGAAAAAAAAATTTAAAAAAATAAATAAAAAAAATTAAAAAAAACAAGAAAAAGCAAAAAAAGGCGCTGCGCCTTGCTCCCGACCGGGCTGCAGAAATCAGGCGCCTTTTCCTTCTTCGAACCACAACCACCATATATAAATGGAGTGAAGCGCGCGCGAAATGCATTCGCATTTCCTCACGATTCCCTTCGGGGAGGTGGGCGCATTTTTTTGTTTTTGTCTTTTTGAGCGCTGTGAGTCATAGCAACACGCCCGAAACGCTATGTTACGGCTCGTAAAACATGTGATTCTGTCACCTTCAACGCCAGAGTTACTATTAAGAATAATATTCTTCCAGCTACACTTAAGAACCATAGTTAGCAATGTATAGAGTAGGCCCGCTCAGGGGTGACTTCTGAAATGCTGCCGTCGTTTACCCAGTCAACTACAGCTTTAATCGAAAGGCACGACTGAATTGCACAAATTTGTAAGTGCACAGCACACACGTGCAATTTTATCACTTTGACATTATCCATGTGAGTTTACTTTTAAGACTGCAACAGGCAATACTCCCTTGAGCACTGTGTACTTGTTGCGGACCATGCCAATGACTCTTCATGAATGCGGACGTTTGCAATTTCCCTTGTATTCTCCACATCGCCACTCGTAAGCTGACGCTTTCCCTTGGTGAAGGCAGGAATTGCAAGAGAACGGTGGCACATTCCAACACTATGAAATCAAGAAGCCCCTGTCAGCCAGCACCGCATCACCATATTCGAAGCCATCGAGAACACCACACTGCTCAGTGATGGTTTTGTCACTTGCTCGTCCACATAAGCCTTTGATATGAAACTCACAGAACCTTGAGGGCATATTGCAAGCAAGAACTTCACAGTGTGTCTGTGTTTATAGTGGGACCACGTTTCTGCCCGTGGAAGTAACGAGCTTGGACGATCAATGAAAACCTCGAAACAGTCGAGAATCACTTTGACGTTTAGTCCGAAGTTTTCAACAAAGGCCACGGGCATGGTTCTCATCACTTCTTCTTTGTCGGGCCATTTCACAAATGGCCCAATTCTGTCGTTAAACAAATCTAACCATTATCGCAAACCCGTGAGGCAGTTGACCGTGACACAGAAAAGCGGTAAGCCAGGTCCTGGTACTGGCACCCAAGCCTGATCCTCATCATAAAAAGTATCATTCGCTGAAACTGTGTTAATGAATGGCTGGTAGATTGTGAAATATGGTTTTTCACAAAATCAAACAATCACATTAACATAAAAATCATACTTTACATAATTTGCATATCATGTTTTACAAGTTAGGACCTGTCATTTATGTTCGTCATAGTCACTTCACGCAATACCAATTTTGGTGTATATCAAGCTAGTGAACTGGACGCAAGCGCATCATGAGCGTGGCATGCAAGTCATGTCGCACATGACAAGTCATGATTTCCATATTACCTCTTGTCATTTATGTTCGTCATACAGTCATGTCACTCAATACCAAATTTGGTGTATATCAAGCTAACGAAACAGCCGCGAGCGCGCCATCAGCGTGGCATGCAAGTCATGTCGCACATGGCATATCATGATTTCCATATTACCACTTGTGATTTATGTTCGTCGTACAGTCACGTCACTCAATAGCAAGTTTGGTGTATATCAATCTAACGAAACGGCCACGAGCGCGCCATGAGCGTGGCATGCAAATCATGTCGCACATGACAAGTCATTATTTCCATATTACCACTTGTCATTTATGTTCGTCATACAGTCATGTCACTCAATACCAAATTTGGTGTATATCAAGCTAACGAAACAGCCGCGAGCGCGCCATGAGCGTGGCATGCAAGTCATTGTCGCACATGACATGTCATGATTTCCATATTACCACTTGTCATTTATGTTCGTCATATAGTCACGTCACTCAATCCCAAATTTGGTGTATATCAAGCTAACGAAACGCCCGCGTGCGCGCCATGAGTTTGGCATGCAAGTCATGTCGCACATGACATGTCATGATTTCCATACTACGACTTGTGATTTATGTTCGTCATACAGTCACGTCACTCAATACCAAGTTTGGTGTATCTCAAGCTAACGAAACGGCCGCGAGCACGCCATGAGCGTGGCATGCAAGTCATGTCGCACATGCCAAGTCATGATTTCTATATTACCACTTGTCATTTATGTTCGTCATACAGTCACGTCACTCAATGCAAAATTTGGTGTATATCAAGCCAACGAAGCGGCTGCGAGCGCGCCATGAGCGTGTCATGTAAATCATACTTTTCATGACAAGTTAGTCATGATTTTCATGATATGACCAGCCATCTATGTTCGTGATACAGTCATGTTATGCCTTACCAAATTTGGTATAAATCCTATTAACGATGCGGCCAGGAGAGCACAAAATCGTAGGCGGCTAGATAGATAGATAGCTAGATAGATAGATAGATAGATAGATAGATAGATAGATAGATAGATAGATAGATAGATAGATAGATAGATAGATAGATAGATAGATAGATAGATAGATAGATAGATAGATAGATAGATAGATAGATAGATAGATAGATAGATAGATAGATAGATAGATAGATACGCTCAAAGTCGCCGAAGGTCGCTAAGAAATGTTCCGCATTTAAAAAATGACGGCAGGCCTGTATAAAAGGCAACTTTTTCGTCGTTGCCTTTCAGAGAATCTTCCGAGGAGCTTACCGAAGAAGCTGCTGCTGTTGCCTTCGACAGCTGTTGTTTGAGGAACACAACCTCACGTTCCATTTCTTCAATATGTGGCCCTCAGAGGTCGGTCTGGCAGGAAACTGAAGAGAAACGCAAAATTAATATTACTTTTAGGTCATGAACACTTTGAATGGGCTGTTAGCATCATAGCACCGTTTAAGATATTCTCACAAATGTAGTGGTGATTTGCATGGAGGCAACCCTTCACAGAGACTTACCATCCAGATTATTTTACTGCTCGCTTGTGTCATGGGCCGGGTGAGCTGCTTGAGGATTTTCTGGTTCATCTTCAGGTGTGTCAGCTGATGCAGGAGGCGTCCCATCGTCATGAGTAGATCCATGTCGACCTTTAAATGCGTCGAATGTCATATCAGTTTTTTCGTAAGTTACAAAGCAGGTAACATCGAGCGAGAAAACCCAGCGGTATTTCATACCAGCAGACGTCAACTTGCGCTGTGAGCGCTCTTTCCGGCGACAGTAGCGGGACTCGCTCGGCGAGGTAAGTGCATACCCCATGTGCAGCGATGGAGCCCAGTCAGGGTTCCAGTCGTCAAAAAGTTTGGACGGGGGACCTGTAAGAATAAACGCACGTGAGAGGGTGGAGGCCGCGTGAATAAAGGGAGCTAAACGTGCTAGACGCGCAGTAGTCTCGCGAAGTCGCAGCGGAGCACTGATACGTTTCGCCTTTTAAATGGGCTAACAAAACCTCCAAGAAAAAAAAATTACACCATCTCCCGCTAAAGGGAACCATGTGTAGATGTGAAGCAGCGGGCGCTAACGCTTACACTGGCGGCGGCGTTGACGCTGGCGCTCATCGCAGCGTTGCGCAGGAGAGAAAACTGGGGAGGCGCAAAGCACGCAGTGATGGAGCGGTGTTTCCTACCGGAACATGCCAATAGCTGCTAATGGGCAATGAGAGACAGAAGACTCCGACTGGACACAGACACCCGCAGTCCGCTTTTAGTTAACGCGCACGCTGCGAATTTTTATTGTTCAACAACGCACAGGAGAAATCTCCCACCGGCACCACCTTGCAGGTCAAAATCCAGTGCCATATATACGGGGTGGCCAGTGAACGGTTGTGCAGCGCGAGCAGTCGGTTTTTTCAACCAAGAAATTGGCTATTCGCACCTAAAACGAAATCCAGGGGGGCGCTGCGAAGTTAGGCAACACTGGCAAAGATGGCAGCTGTATTGAGGTCCATGTGCGGATTGTTGCTGCTGGAAATGCTGTGTTTTGTAGATTGCGATGTCAAAACGTGGTGTATCAGCGCTGTGTCTTAATGAGCGCTAGTAAAGCGCGTGAGTATGAACGTGAGTGAGTGCCTGTGAGTATGAACAGACGAAAGAATGAAAGTGAGTAAGTAGGTGCAAGCGTGAGTTAACGGGAGCGCCCATGAGTGTGAATACAAGTATGGACGCGGGTGACATTTTCCTTCATTTGTTCCCGTCTGTGTGATGTGTTCTGTCGAAGGTGGGAGTGTCTTTGCCTCCCAGTTCTTCATTTCGGTCTTCGGGAAGGGCAAGGTCGACGATGAAATAAATGTCGCACTGTTCGTGCACGTGAACGTCTGGTGTGAATTTGGACGCTCAAGAAATCCCAGTGCGGCATTGAAGTGTTTTTACTGAACCTGTGATCTCCGATGTCCCACGTTCTTGCATTACTGGATTTCTAGCGAAATGCAAGCGCGTATCAGCCGTTCTCATCCACTCCTAGGTAAGAGCTGCAGCACTGTCACAGGCCGTGTCAATCAGCAAGGCAGACAAACTGTTCGGCAGTGTTTTGTAGGCAGGTGGGCTAACACAGTCGGTAGTGGCCGCAGGCATCGTTTATCAAATGCTGATTGCCTAGATCAACACGGCGACACGTCACTTCTTTTGTAGCGGCTTAGTCTGTCAATTACTTCCGCGCGACCTTGTCTACGTTTAAACTTAAAGGATCAGGCGGGGACGGTACATTGAGCAAAATAACAAGGTTTCGTGCTGCGTATTCGGTGCGGCTACAAGAGGAGGCTGAGAGAAACGATGACTATGAACTGCTAAAAATGATGGTATTGGAAACTTGTTCACACTTTTTTTTAATGCGGGTAGCCTTATTGATCTCTCTGTGTGTTCGCGTGCGTCTAGGCTGATCCACATACGTCAGAGAAATTGAGGTGGTCGCAAACAATACTGCTTACCTGCTGCTATTGTACACAGCAATTTCATTACAGGTAGAAGTGAATTGGCCCCTTCATAGCTCCCTGCACCCTACGATGAGACATCGGCCAGGTTTTGCCACGTACGCGTGCCCACAAGTCAAGGGAATCGAGCACATAGCATCTCAAGAGCCAGGCCCTAAGCTACTATGAGACATATAATATAGCAAGCATTTCTTGCCATGAGGCCAAATCTAGTGCGCGTACGAGACATTTACACCACGCTGATAACAACACTACGAAGTTTTCAATTTTGTCCGCCGCTGTTGCACAGCGCATGATTAGGGTTGTTTTTACTCCTGAGAGACGCGGGTACGAACCATAGTTGCGGCGATCGCCGTTCGATGGAGGTGAAATGCTATGCGCCCGCGTACTAATTTCGGAGCTCCGGCTGGTCGAGATTAACCGGAGCGCTCCACTATGGCGTCTCTCGTAGCGAATTGAGACGCTTCGGGGCGTTATTATAAACCGATTCCGATTACTTCCAGTGGTGTTATACGTAGGATTCGATGATTCCATTCGAAGAGTGAAGCAAATTTTTAGAACAGTGACGTATTACCTGTTCCTGAAGTGCTAAGAATCAACACCCATAGTCGGTGTAATACCTGTGTCACACGGGCACTTTTGAAAGGCCCTCGAGTCAATGTCCGTCGAAACGCCGCAGCTCCATCGAGTCGATAGAGTTGTCACGCTGCTACACGGCAGTTTTCAACGGCCGTTGAGTGGTTCAGGTGTTTCTCGCAAAAATTGTGTGGCGCTGCAAATCTTTATTTCTGTTTTCAGAGCTGGCGCGGTTTTTTTCCTTCTTGGCGGCGGCGCGTTTGCCATTTCCCACAAAGCACACACAAAAACAGTAACTCCACCGAAAAAAAAATCACGTCCTAGAATTTAATGCCCCCCCCACACACACGCAAAAGAAAAAAAAGCACTGCACAAGGGCGAATAATAAATAAAAAAACTTCGAAGCAAAATGAACACGCGCAGATGAAGAAAAAAGAAGCGAAAAGCAAATACCTACACAGGGAAAAAAAAAAACAAAGATGCGAGCAATATGGCTAGGGTGGCTTAAGGCGGAGACAGAATGCCGATAACGATAACGAGCACGGCGAGCCAGCACGTTGCTGTTGTCGAGAGTATGAGCACTTGGTACATTCCAAATAGCAAAAATACTTTATTAGATAATTTATTACGCCCACGCATGCTACTTTTAAAACATAATGGTGCAATTTTTCTTTTTCTAAACGTCGGGTTTGGGCACGCTGTGAACGAGAGTGCACGTTTGCGCTGTTTCCGCTTCCGTCGCTCAATAGCCATCGAAGTTTCAACGGACGGGTTGGGTGCTCCGTTGACTCGATGGTCTATTGACTCGACGGCCTTCGAAATCGCCCGTGTGGCAGCTCGTGTTTGACAGTTGAGTAATTAGACCGTCGGTTCAAAGGCCTTCCAAACGCCCGTGTGACACCGGTATAACATTGCCGTGGCGGAGGTTGGTTATTTACGCCGTTGTTCGCCGTTCATTCAGAAAACACAAAATTGCTAAAAGATACTAACCTACATGTCCGCCTCAACCACGTCGATAACGAAACGCAGAAAAACTGCATCGCGATGCATTTTTTTTTCTTTGCTGACGACGAATCCTTCTGCCAGAACCGCCACCGCACGTGCGAAAGTGAATGTCGCCTGCTACATGGACCTCAATGGGCTGTTTCGCGCGCTCTCCGCTAGGTGGCGTATCGGCACGCGGGCCCTTCGGTGTCCAGGTTAGCGTGTAATGAGGACAACAACCAGGGGGGACTCTGTGACAGGTAGTATAGCGAAAAACCAGAGAAAAGGTAAAAGAACGGAGAAGGCGCGTGTCGCAGTTGGTTACATTAACATGCAGGGTGGCATAAAAAAGGCAAAATGGCTAGAGATTGAGAGACAGTTAAACAAGGAACAGATAGGTGTTTATGCGGTTACAGAAACACACCTTAGAGACTTGGAAGAGCCACCACATATTGACAATTACATTTGGGAAGGATGCAACAGGATCATATCAGAAAGGAGAGGCGGGAGTGTTGGAATGCTAATTCATAGCAGAGCAAAATGGGATAGAGTGAAGCAAACGTGTTCAGAGCACCTGTGGGTTTCGGGCACAGTAGGTGGAAAGAAAACGTGGCTAGGTGTAGCTTACTTGTGGACGGGGAATAACTGCAGAGAAAAGAATCTGGAGATAGTGAAATGCATAAGCACCGATATTAAAGAATTTGGTCATGATGCCGAAATAATCCTTCTAGGGGACATGAATGCTCACATACATGACCTTGACGGATATTCAGACTCCAATGGCAAGTTATTGCTAGATCTCTGCGAGCAACATAGTCTTGAAATAGTTAACGCAGGGCCTAAGTATGAGGGACAGATCACGTGGGAAGTCGGAAACAGGCAATCGAGCATTGATTATTGTCTCATGACAGAAGGAATCTATGACGAGAGATGAGAATAGACGAGGAAGGCATTAACAGCTTGGGTAGTGATCATAAACGCATAACATTACAAATGGGATATAAAACTGAAAATAAGAACCTAGAATCGAACATTGGCAGCTCGTATTTAAATGAGAAACAAATAACTAATATAGCCGCAAGAGTCGAGGAAGAAGTAGACAAACTGCCAGGCAAAGACTGGAAGTATAGTGAGCTGCTACATGTAAT
The DNA here is from genome assembly GCA_030522465.1 of Rhipicephalus appendiculatus. Lineage (NCBI taxonomy): Eukaryota > Metazoa > Arthropoda > Arachnida > Ixodida > Ixodidae > Rhipicephalus > Rhipicephalus appendiculatus. The sequence goes on along the minus strand of JALIZH010020756.1, from coordinate 8,120 downwards.
CACGAAAGAAATAGAAAAAAGAGAAGAAAACTATTTCTTGGAAAGGAAAGAGAAAGCCAAAAAGTTGGTGGAACAAAGAAATCCGGCATGCGATCGAGGAAGCGACGTGAGGCATCACGGCAGCACAGACAGGCAAAAAAGGAGAAGCGGCCACAGGATGAAGTCAACCAAGTATGGGAAATATATTTAGAGCAAAAATCCATTGTGCAGAAATTAGTCGAGGCAAAAATTAAAGGTGAAAGTGAACGCTGGATGACAGAGATTCGCGAAAAGAAGAAGGCCGCACCTAGGATATTTTGGAGCCACCTAAAAGCGCTAGGTAGGAAGTCTGTAACAATGCAACAACATATGGTAGATGAAGAAGGAAATCAATTGGAAGGGTATGAAGCGCTAGGATACATCCGAAAGGTAACAGCCGATTCGTTTAAAAAAGGTCCCCCGCCCAGGAGATTCCCCCGGTGAGTAAAAGTATACAGAAGAGTACAACCGAGGAAGATGTAGTACTTGAGAATTTCAATTGGAAGAAGGCCGAAGGAAAAATTCCTAAGCGCACTACTCCGGGCTTAGATGGGGTTCCCGTGAGCCTCATTAACGAACTAAGGACAGAGCACTAAAGAAGCACTGCTGAAAGCCGTAGAAAAGTGCTTACAGGAGAGGGAAATACCAGACAGTTGGCGAAAAAGCAGAATGAACTTAATCTATAAAGGCAGGGGAGAAAAGGATAACATTCGCTCGTATAGACCGCTAACCATTACATCGGTGCTATACCGGTTGGCGATGCAGGCAGTAAAATTAAAAATACAAACGTGGGTAGAGCAAAATGATATTTTGGGAGAACTCCAGAATGGATTCCGAATCGACTGGCGGTTAGACGATAACCTGTTTGTTCTTACACAGTGTATAGAAATATCAAAAATAGAAAACAGGCCCTTATACGTAGCTTATCTAGACATAACCGGGGCATATGACAACGTTAATCAGGAAATTTTTTGGGATATATTGAAGGAAGTGGGCATAGATGACGACTGTGTACAGCTTTTGAGGGAAATATACCGAGAAAATACTGTTTGTGTAGAATGGGAAGGAATAAGCAGCAAGGACAGCGTTGACATTAGCAAGGGGCTGAGACAGGGATGTCCTTTGTCCCCGCTGTTATTCATGCTGTACATGGTGAGGATGGAAAAAGCGCTAGAAGGTAGCAACATTGGAAGGATGTAAGAATGGGCTTGTTGGTGGTGATACATGGTGAGACTTCAGACGCACGAAAAAACACGGACGAAGAAAAGAGACGACAGGACGATGCGCTTACTTCCAACAGAATGTTTATTACACAGAAGTTGAACATATGATTTCACCAGAGCGCGCAGGCGCTAGAAGATTTGGTTTTACCGACGAAGCAAAAAAGTTTTGCATTGATACCTGGGATGGGAATACAAGACTGTGGAAAGGGGAAAAAAACACTACACGTTGACACGTGCGGAGCCACGCCACTGCGCTTTGTTCAGGAAGCCAATCTCTTTTTCCGTTAGGTCTACGGATGGCGTGCTGATACAAGTTGCTCCCGCTTTCGCGATTTCGAGGGCCTCGATTATCTCGCGGGTTGTCTTATTGTTGCTAGTGCCGATGATGATGCAGTTAACAAGTGAAGGTGCACAACCGCAAGCTCTGCAATGCTGACTGAGATGGCCTGCTGCAATATTCTGAGAAGCGTTATGATGCTCACGAAGTCTGTTATTTAGGCACCGGCCGGTTTGTCCAATGTATATCTTTCCGCAAGACAGTGGGAAAGAGTACACGACGCCTTTCCTACATGCAACGAATGGGCTTCTATGTTTTGTGGCACATGCAAAGCGGTCCGAATTGTAACTGGCCTTGCAAAGCTTCGAAAGTTTGTTAGGTGCGGAAAAAACCAACCGTACATTAACCTTGCTGGCTACTTTCTTAAGACGGTGCGATATGTCGTGTAAGTAGGGGATGACAGAGATGTTATGCTTGCTAATGTGATCACTGGGGTCACCTGGACACTTGCGCATGCTCCTTTTTAAGGTCTTCAAAAGCCCTTCAGCTACTGAAGTGATGACGTGCTGGGGGGTAGCCTGCAGTAATCAAACGATTTGTTTGGGCGAGAAAACTGGCTTCACATGCATGCGGGCAGGACTTGCTTAAGGCATTTCTTAGGGTGAGATTGGTGATCCCTCGTTTAACGAGCTTAGAATGGCCTGATGAGAAAGGCAGTAAAGGCTTGCTGCCGCGAGGTTCGTACTGCCAGCAAATGTGTTCGAGTTTGAAGGTTAGCCTTAGGTCGAGAAACCTCAACGAGTCATTGTCTGGGGCTTCGTGTGTGATTAGCAGCGGATCTAAACACTTTGGTGAAAACTTCTAGAGAGCTGGAGATACCATTCTCGAACGAACCGGAAACTAAATCCTGCTTGGAGCCCCCCCAGCACAACCAAATAGTCATCAACGTATCTCATGACTTTGACAACACCAGAACCCACTGAGCTTGCATTCAATGTCTCTGTCTTTTTTTGCGAGGAATAAGTCGCTCAAGATGGGAGCTATTGACGAACCAATACACACACCATGTTTTTGGAGCAAAATGTCTCCTTCCCATGATGAGAAGGTGGACTTGAGGTAGAAGGCCAACAGTTCCAAGAATCCCTCGACTGGGACACCCGCACTGTTGGCAAAACTGATGGAACCGTGAGTGTCGATGCATTGTTCTACGCAGCTGAGCAAATCATTATGTGGTAGCGAGTAGTACAGGTCTTGGACGTCGATTGAGAAGGCGTTCAAATGACTCGTGGGCTGCTGTCGTAGAAACTCTATGACTTGTTCGGAATTTTTCACAAGAAATGGGTCTTCAATTGTTAACAATTTTAACTTCTCTTGCAGAAACAGTGCTACGGATTTTTGCCAAGTGCCTTGCTCTGACACGATGACCCTAAGGGGCCACCCCGGCTTGTGCGTTTTCGACGAGAAGAGCACTTCCAAAGACAACGCTTCGCTCTTGTCAATGCTCTGGGCCAGTTTAGAGAGAGCCAGCTTGCGGCAAAGCTTCTTTGCTTGGGCTCTGACTTTAGTCAGCACCGAATCGTTGCGCGTGAAATTCTTGTTCAGTGCTTCTCTGGCTTTGACCTTGAGGGTTTCCAAATGTAAAACGACGAACCCACCTTCTTTATCTGCGGGCAGTAGGGAGACCCCAGTGATCACATTAGCAAGCAAAACATCTCTGTCATCCCCTACTTACTCGACATATCGCACCGTCTTAAGAAAGTAGCCAGCAAGGTTAATGTACGGTTGGTTTTTTCCGCACCTAACAAACTTTCGAAGCTTTGCAAGGCCAGTTACAATTCGGACCGCTTTGCATGTGCCACAAAACATAGAAGCCCATTCGTTGCATGTAGGAAAGGCGTCGTGTACTCTTTCCCACTATCTTGCGGAAAGAGATACATTGGACAAACCGGCCGGTGCCTAAATAACAGACTTCGCGAGCATCATAACGCTTCTCAGAATATTGCAGCAGGCCATCTCAGTCAGCATTGCAGAGCTTGCGGTTGTGCACCTTCACTTGTTAACTGCATCATCATCGGCACTAGCAACAATAAGACAACCCGCGAGATAATCGAGGCCCTCGAAATCGCGAAAGCGGGAGCAACTTGTATCAGCACGCCATCCGTAGACCTAACGGAAAAAGAGATTGGCTTCCTGAACAAAGCGCAGTGGCGTGGCTCCGCACGTGTCAACGTGTAGTGTTTTTTTCCCCTTTCCACAGTCTTGTATTCCCATCCCCAGGTATCAATGCAAAACTTTTTTGCTTCGTCGGTAAAACCAGAAATCTTCTAGCGCCTGCGCGCTCTGGTGAAATCATATGTTCAACTTCTGTGTAATAAACATTCTGTTGGAAGTAAGCGCATCGTCCTGTCGTCTCTTTTCTTCGTCCGTGTTTTTTCGTGCGCCTTAAGTCTCACCATGTATCACCACCAACAAGCCCATTCTTACATCCTTTCAAGTTACATTTCTAGTACATCGGGCCACTTCTCCTGTTCTACGATCAACCCCACTTCGCTCGTCACACTGACAGCCATCGCTGTCTGCCGCGCCCGTGTAGTGTCCTTTTGTCTTAAGGCACACCGACTACCGCTCGAAGTGCAGCACATCGTGGGCTTCCTCGAGCCCTCCCACGGACATGGAATAAGAATCAGCAAAATCCTCAGGTCAGAATGGCTAAGGCAAGCTCGTCTCTTCAAGGAATGCCTACGCTCTCAAGTTTTCATGACTGAGCAACAGCTTTGGACCAAGAAAAAAAGATGGCGTGAGCTGTCCGGTTTAATAGAAGACGTCGTCGAGGCTCTCTGGAAGCCAACGCTCCGTCAACTAAGGGGGGTCACTTCCTAACAAGCAGCCGCAACACCGCAACGTAGTTCACGTAGAAGGCAACATACACCTACCCGACTTCATGCAGCATACTTTAGGGTTGGGTCCAAAGTTTGCAGTACAACCCACAACGACTGGGCCTGAGCTCCTGTCGTTGGTCCGCAACATGGCCAAGCCGGCCGCCGAGCAAGATTTTTCGCGGTGTGTCTCCGAGGGAGTCGACGCAATTTCACGCGCCAGAGTCGCCTCATCGAGCCTTCCCGTGAAACCGAGTGCGGAAGTTCCTCCAAGACAACAGCCTGTCCCTACTGCCCGCAGATAAAGAAGGTGGGTTCGTCGTTTTACATTTGGAAACCCTCAAGGTCAAGGCCAGAGAAGCACTGAACAAGAATTTCACGCGCAACGATTCGGTGGTGCTGACTAAAGTCAGAGCCCAAGCAAAGAAGCTTTGCCGCAAGCTGGCTCTCTCTAAACTGGCCCAGAGCATTGACAAGAGCGAAGCGTTGTCTTTGGAAGTGCTCTTCTCGTCGAAAACGCACAAGCCGGGGTGGCCCCTTAGGGTCATCGTGTCAGAGCAAGGCACTTGGCAAAAATCCGTAGCACTGTTTCTGCAAGAGAAGTTAAAATTGTTAACAATTGAAGACCCATTTCTTGTGAAAAATTCCGAACAAGTCATAGAGTTTCTACGACAGCAGCCCACGAGTCATTTGAACGCCTTCTCAATCGACGTCCAAGACCTGTACTACTCGCTACCACATAATGATTTGCTCAGCTGCGTAGAACAATGCATCGACACTCACGGTTCCATCAGTTTTGCCAACAGCGCGGGTGTCCCAGTCGAGGGATTCTTGGAACTGTTGGCCTTCTACCTCAAGTCCACCTTCTCATCATGGGAAGGTGACATTTTGCTCCAAAAACATGGTGTGTGTATTGGTTCGTCAATAGCTCCCATCTTGAGCGACTTATTCCTCGCAAAAAAAGACAGAGACATTGAATGCAAGCTCAGTGGATTCTGGTGTTGTCAAAGTCATGAGATACGTTGATGACTATTTGGTTGTGCTGGGGGGGCTCCAAGCAGGATTTAGTTTCCGGTTCGTTCGAGAATGGTATCTCCAGCTCTCTAGAAGTTTTCACCAAGTGTTTAGATCCGCTGCTAATCACACACGAAGCCCCAGACAATGACTCGTTGAGGTTTCTCGACCTAAGGCTAACCTTCAAACTCGAACACATTTGCTGGCAGTACGAACCTCGCGGCAGCAAGCCTTTACTGCCTTTCTCATCAGGCCATTCTAAGCTCGTTAAACGAGGGATCACCAATCTCACCCTAAGAAATGCCTTAAGCAAGTCCTGCCCGCATGCATGTGAAGCCAGTTTTCTCGCCCAAACAAATCGTTTGATTACTGCAGGCTACCCCCAGCACGTCATCACTTCAGTAGCTGAAGGGCTTTTGAAGACCTTAAAAAGGAGCATGCGCAAGTGTCCAGGTGACCCCAGTGATCACATTAGCAAGCATAACATCTCTGTCATCCCCTACTTACACGACATATCGCACCGTCTTAAGAAAGTAGCCAGCAAGGTTAATGTACGGTTGGTTTTTTCCGCACCTAACAAACTTTCGAAGCTTTGCAAGGCCAGTTACAATTCGGACCGCTTTGCATGTGCCACAAAACATAGAAGCCCATTCGTTGCATGTAGGAAAGGCGTCGTGTACTCTTTCCCACTGTCTTGCGGAAAGATATATATTGGACAAACCGGCCGGTGCCTAAATAACAGACTTCGTGAGCATCATAACGCTTCTCAGAATATTGCAGCAGGCCATCTCAGTCAGCATTGCAGAGCTTGCGGTTGTGCACCTTCACTTGTTAACTGCATCATCATCGGCACTAGCAACAATAAGACAACCCGCGAGATAATCGAGGCCCTCGAAATCGCGAAAGCGGGAGCAACTTGTATCAGCACGCCATCCGTAGACCTAACGGAAAAAGAGATTGGCTTCCTGAACAAAGCGCAGTGGCGTGGCTCCGCACGTGTCAACGTGTAGTGTTTTTTCCCCTTTCCACAGTCTTGTATTCCCATCCCAGGTATCAATGCAAAACTTTTTTGCTTCGTCGGTAAAACCGAAATCTTCTAGCGCCTGCGCGCTCTGGTGAAATCATATGTTCAACTTCTGCGTAATAAACATTCTGTTGGAAGTAAGCGCATCGTCCTGTCGTCTCTTTTCTTCGTCCGGGTTTTTTCGTGCGCCTTAAGTCTCACCAAGCAACATTGGATTTAATCTGTCACACAAACAGGCAGGCGCGATGGTTGAGCAGAAGCTTCCAGGTCTATTTTATGCTGACGATATTGTCTTATTTGCGGACAGTCAAGATGATATACAGCGGCTGGCAGATATATGCAGAAGGGAAGGCGAGGCTCTAGGACTAGGTTTTAGTGCAACAAAATGTGGATTGATGGTTATTGAATGATCACGAAGACCATGCGGTCTTAATACAGGGCCAAGAAATACCGAGGGTAAGCGAGTACAAGTACCTCGGAGTGTGGGTAAATGAGGGGGGATAGATATATGGAGGGACAAGAGAAAGCATCGGTAACAAAGGGAAAGAGGAATGCTGCAATCATGAAGCACAGAGCGTTATGGGGATACAATAGGTACGAGGTGCTTCGAGGGCTGTGGAAGGGTGTGATGGTTGCCGGGGCTTACATTTGGGAACTCAGTGGTGTGCATGAAGGCAGAGGTGCAATCAGGAATGGATGTAAATCAAAGGACTGTGGGACGCCTCGCGTTGGGCGCTCACGGGAAGACGACAAATGAGGCTGTAGAGGGTGATATGGGATGGACAGGTTTTGAAGTGAGGGAAGCTCAGAGCAAAATTAGATTTGAAGAGAGGCTGAGGAAAATGAAGGAGAGTAGATGGGCAGGGAAGGTTTTCAGGTATTTGTATAGAAAAAGCGTCGACACGCAGTGGAGAAAAAGAACTAGGAGGCTCACCAGTAAATATACGGCTAGCAGTGTGGGCGACATGGCAACAAGGAGCATTAACCGAAAGGTCAGGAGAGGGGCGGAGAGGACTTATTGGATGACAGCGATGGAAAAGAAGCCGGCTCTCAGTGCCTACCGAAAGGGAAAAAAAGGAAATAAGGAGGGGAGAGGTTTTATGACAATTCAAGGGGAAGCGCTTTTACTGTTTGAGGCAAGGTCGGGTTGCCTTAGAACGCGTAGCTATAAAGCGAGATTCTGTAACGAAGAAGAACAATGTACATGCTGTGGGGGAACTAAGGAAACGATGGAACATGTACTGATTGAATGTGTCGATATCCACCCAGATATACGTGTGGGCACGAGTCTACATGAAGCCTTGGGTTTTAGGGACATCAATGGAAAGCTGAACACGTCCGCGATAGAAATAAGTAAGAGACGGTTAGAGTATTGGTGGCAGAAAAGTAGAGATAAAGGACAAAAATGAAGAATGGGGAAAAATAAGGTCATTCTGCCTTAAGAAGGCAGAGAGATGGACCGTGAACTTATATTTTTCTTTGCTGTAATAACATAGATTTAATCAATGTAGATAAGGCATTAGGCCAACATAAAAAGAAAGTTTTTTTTCGAGCCTGGTGGCAGACATGTCACCGCCCTGTTATAAAGGGGACGCTCATAGCATCCTTCGCGAATACTCGGCGACAACATTTCTTGGCACTGGAGCGAAGGCTACGGAGGCGGGGCTTCTGCACATGTACTACTACGC
>JALIZH010020755.1:0-17796 GCA_030522465.1 Rhipicephalus appendiculatus | reverse complement strand
AACGACGTTCCTTCTTCTAGAAAATAATGCTGCGTGATATTTGGGACACCTTGTATATACTGAAGCAACGACTTTGTCATGGTATATGCATCAAAGCGTGAAATGAGGTTTCCGAGCTAGTTTTCTTAGCCTTGCTTTACTAACACCCAATACATGACAAAGCCTAACCTTCATGAAATACGACGACAATTACGCGATTCCTCCAGCAGCACTCTGGCATCGAAGTCGTCATCGTGTCAATCTTAAATCATTTCAGTATCCCCCCCTCCCCCCTTGTGGAGCATAGAGAGTTTTAGCAAGTTGCGGAAATACGGTACGTAAATACGCTACCGTATGACGGTACCGCTCCTCCTTCCCCGGTCGTCGACCTTTTGCCGGTGAAGGCACCCCAACACCGCAAAAGCTTTTTCACAAATTACTGTGGGGTTGTCACGCCTCATTGTGGCCTCTAAGCATACGCATTGTTAACCAGACCCCTGTCGTTCGGGGGCGCATTGTCACTAGAACGGGGAGCGGCAAAAGCACAGCGAGCGGGAAAGGAGGAACGCTATCGTACTACCTTATCGTATGTTTGCGTACAGTGTTTACGTAACCTGCTAAAACTCTCTTATGTCACCATCTAACCTACCTGCTGTGTTTAACGAAATTCCCAGAATGTCATCGCGGATTCTGTAGCGACATAGTGTTCTCTCACCAGAGTATGACGATTAACGTGTAAATAACCATTACACTTGATCCGAAGCTATCAATTCTCTAGTAGTCCTTAAAGGCGGTGCATTTCAACTAGGGCGCGCTGATGGGACAAAGCTTGAGAGCCGGCGGTGGGGATTGGCGCGTTCGCTGGCTGTAGAGCTATAAAACCAATCAGCGCGCGCTGAAATTGACAGTCCACAAACGAAACCTCCTTCGCACACCTACGAAGATGTCGATGACTGCGTGTCCTCGCCGCTATCGTAGTACTTTGTGTTGCACCTGTTGATTTCTTTATTACTTTACTTGGCGGGGTGGGGAGGGGGGAGGCAGGCTAAAAAATAACTACAATGAACCCATTCGCTACTTATCGTCTTCGAACAATTCAGGCCTTTTTTTTATATGAAAATATACTCCGGGTTAAGGAAGAACGAGAGAGAGGCTAGCGAAACACCAGAAGAACAACAAAAAGCATTTCTATACGCAGATATAGATGTATTATGAACTGCACGATTTGAGCAAACGACCTTTCTTTTTATGTTGTTGCGTAACAGCGAAACTAAGAAAGCTTCGCGTAAAATAGCAGTTGCAGGTACGCCTTGTTACATCAAGTTCTTTCTGTGACAGTCTCCTGTTGCGCATTTAATAATTATTTCACTGCCAGAACCGTAAATTAAGAGCGTGACAAAGTATAACAAATCAGAGAAGTGAATAACCGTTTCCACAAGACAGTCTAAGAAGACTTGTGCAATCACTTGTAGGAAACTGAATGTTCCAGGAATAGTTGCCGGATGTGAATAGTAACACATCGATGAGAGAGCGAGAGTGAAAGAGCATGTACGCGCCACGGCGAATGTCTTTGTTTTTGCTTCCGTGTCGTTGTATTGTCATTCTTTCAGGTGCAATGCGTGTCAGATTTATTCCGAGGAACTACATTATACTCAAGACGCACTGTAAGTGAAATGCGAATAAGTTATGGTGGACTAGAGTGTTACAGAAAAAAAAGGGCTACGAAAGGGCACGCGGGAAAGAGGAAGGGTGACGCAGACAAATAGCGTAGTGCTATATCAAACACGTACGAAGAAAATATTTTATACAAATATATAAACGAGCGACGAAATGCCTTTCCATAGGGTGTACATGAAGTCATTTCCTTCTTTGAGCAGCAAAATAGAAGCTTGACTGACACACATTCGCCATTGCTTTTTATGAAGTGCATTTCGTCTCTCCCTCTTGGTGTAAGGCACGCACGCATGCGCACGAGCACGAGCACGTGCACGTGCACACACACACACACACACACACACACACACACACACACACACACACACACACACACACACACACACACACACACACACACACGCGCGCACACACACACACACACACGCACGCCCACACACACACACACACACACGCACACGCACGCCCACACACACACACACACACACACACACACACACACACACACACACACACACACACACACACACACACACACACACACACACACACACACACACACGCACATCGAGACGTTTCCCGATGAAAATTTGTCCGATTTGGCAGTGTTCTTTTGTGCATGTGGTCGCTAAACAGAAACAGCGCTCATAGAAAACACAAATGACTGACCTACTCAAACAGCGCGTGGGATACGCATATTTCTTAAGTTTGGACAAAAAAAAGAAAACATCTGAGGACACTCCGCTGCAGATTTCTTTATGCCACAATTAGCCTTGAACCAAACCCATATGGCCCTGAAAGCTGTCCCAACTTGCCGTAGGGCATGTACCGGTGGCGTCCTGAATTAACGCTATGTTCCATTCACTTGAAGTGGCATTGAGGTGTTATTTAATGGAGAACAGAGAGGAAAAGTAATGCTATCGTTGCAGTGGCGCCCAGCTTGGAAGACTCCGGTCAACCCCACAGCAGTTTTCGTATGTGGCACGTTGCGTCAGCCCACGTGCCTTACTCGTTCAATGTGCTTCTTGGGGCAATAGCCGCTGCGCTTAACAAAATGCTACCTGCATTCAAGTCAAGGTGACCGAAGTAAAAGAAACGTGCAACTGTGCTCGGCTTACTCGTAATGGCGGTCGTCATCGGGGTAATAATGTCAAAATGGCCTCTTCAAGGAACGTTGTTTGGCAAACGCACCGCTAAGACTGCAGAGAAACTCTGAAAAAAAAAAAAAAAAGGATATAGCTTGACATTAGCTCACGTAGCGATGCGTTTGAGCTTTTTAGTTGTCACTTTAAATGGAACTTCTCAGGTACAATGTGGCGAGGAAAACAATAGCAGAAACATCAGTTAGTTCATTCGTGGAGGTCAGTGCACGCGCATTCAAGTACGTATGTGTCTGTGTTTTTGTGGGTGTATTTTATCATTTTTGTTGCGGCATTATTCTTGCCGATGGAAATCGGGTTCACAACGCTAGATGATCCTAGTTGTAACCAGATGGCAAACACGGCTAGCTTTAAGTGAAGCGCAGTCCCGTTTTTATTTTCCTCTCACTTTATGTGCGCGCACGCGGGGACGCTTCAAGATCTGTCCCTTATTATCCTTGTCAAAGCACGGGCGGGGTGAGTTCGCTAGTTTATACCCTTTAAGTTCAAGCTATTTCACAGCTGAGGTCACCTCGTGCCGGGAAACATTAAGGCAAACCATCCTCGTCATTGGCCCGGCCTCCTGTGACCTCGAACAAAAAAAAAAGAGAGATAGAGAGAGAAAAAAAAAGAGAGATGCAGCATGGCTTTAGTCTGACCGTACTAATGCTATTTAGGCGTAGGAGCCAAGCTAAATACGTGTCAGTAATAATTTAGTGGTGTTTTCCCGTGCATTCTGGCAAAGGAAAGTTGAAGTTTTCTTGTGTTCTCGCTAAGGCAGTATAAATAAAAAAAAGCATGGCTCATCTCTCCATCATTGGAATCGGTATGGCACGAAAGTGAACCGTGTCCTCACGGGAGTTTAGCTGATTGTTTATCGTACATTGATGTACGAGAGCTTGCACAATGTATTTCGGTGTTTGGCACTGTTTGACCTGGATGCAGCCGCGTTGACGCCAAACTGGCACATCTACGTCTCGATGACTAACGCCAAAATGTTAACTCTTGGGGTAGCTGAAGTATTTAACATACACCTGGACACAGGATATGCTGGATCCCGAGCAAAGATGGCACCAACAAGCACATAATAAACACAATATTCTAGGCACTGTATAAACTCCGGTACTCGATATGCACTTATTCAAAGCGTCGTCATTTGGCGAGAGAAACGCCGAGGTGTGCGCTCCCCAGTAATGGGGCAACCTTCGCCTGTGCCACAACGCGGCCTGTGCTTTTCAGGGATGCGACAGGCAGTTTGTAGCTTGAGCCGGGAACGCGGGAAGGCGCTTTGCCCGGTGGCGTCTCCCGCTCTGCACCAAAAGCTGAAACTACCGAAGCGGTCGCTGTCGGTGTTCGTTAATGCCATGATGCAGTACTTCATTTATTTTACCGATCCCAGACGCCCCCCCCCCCCCCCCCCCCAGCCAAGGTCCCTCTGGAAGGGCGCAGGTGTGATAGATATAAGGAGTGTTTGCAGAGCCTCATGCATGAGCGTCCGTGGCGCAATGGTTAGGGCGCCTATCGTCGCGGACCGAAATGTCGCGGATTGGATTCCCGGGTCATCCATATCATTTTTACTTTACTGACGTATTTCCTTGACGGAAATACGACGTCCACATTGCATTGGCCCCTCCAATGTTGCCCTGGATGTTGTCTCGGATAGTTCGCTGTGCGGTGACCGCCATGCAGGAAAACGCGTAGCCACGACCTGGCAAGCCTTGCTCCGCCAGTTGAAGTCGTCCTCCCGCGGCGTCATCGGTCTGCTCCGCCGTCCTACTCGTCATGCGGTATACTACACAAGCACTCCCACTACGAAGAGGCTTCCTCTTGGAAGGGATGGAATGGCAACTGTGAACTCCTGTTGCAGTCCGGCTTCGTCGTGGCACAGTGCTGACCACTCGTTTCCTCATTGGCTCTCCAGACGCCTTCAAACGCGCGCAGAGGGGCCTCGTGCCTCATATGACCAGTCGTCTTCGTCGTCTTTCCCTCACACAGCCTTGGCCGTCACTGAGACCAATTTTTTCTCTCTATATTTTTTATAATTTTATAAATATTTATTATATGAAAGTGAATATAATATAGCGCTTAAATATATTAAAACAGTAGTGCTCAATGATAGTGTGTGACGATAGATATGCGAACGGATAGACATCAGTTGCACACTCACTCATATGCACACTCACTCATATGCATACTCACTCACTCATTGCACACTCACTCATATGCTCTGGCAGTGTCCCGGCTTTACGTAGCGTCAAGTTGAGCACGCAACAGGACTTGGAGAGGGCCTTAAAAGCTGCGATCTCTCAGTTCAGCTCTCGGCAGTCCAAGAGGCCTGCGAACGGGCGGAGGGCCATGGTCTTCCAGTACCATGGCGTGGGCGCGGCCAGGAACTGTGGCGGACCCCCCCTTCGGGGGTTGTCTGATCGGGGTCCTCCAGGACCAAATTAAATTCATTTCAGCTCACCTCACGCGCAATCCATATATTGGCTGTTGTAGTGTGCAAGGTGGGGCGAAATATGCCACACCACTCTTCTCAGAGTTTACCATACTCTGTTGATGATTTTGCCTAACTGACTGCGCAGTTAGTTCCTCATAGAGCAAGATGAGATGCATGTAATTCTAATATTTTTATTAAAATTATATAAGGGAACGATATGCTGCAGTGTGTTATCAGGTAAGGTGTCGCACTTCTGAGCTCGAGGGCGCGGGTTCGATTCTCGGCCATGGCGGCCACTATTCGATGGGGGTGAAATGCGGGAACACCCGTGCACCTAGATTAAGTTCACGTTAAAGAACCCCAAGGTAGCCTCAACTAATTCTAAGTCTGCCACTAAGTCTTGCCTGATAAAGACACCATGGTTTTGACGCGTAAACTCACAGAAATAATTCATTTATTTAAATTTTTTGTAAAATCTAATTCTACAGTTTTTCTCTTTCAAACCCACGATGTGCTTATAAGGCACGCCGTAGTAGGTGACTCAGGCTTAGCTTTGACCACCTGGTGTCATCTGAAATGCGTAACGTCACGCAATTACTTGTTATGCACAACTCACAAATTTAGTATCATGTCAATGGTTTTGTCTCATGGACTACATGTACAGTGGTCAACTCTCATATCTATAACGACGGAGCGTCGTGCTCCGAACTGGACGAGCGACATCTACAGTTGAAAACCGGGCACCTCTGAGCATGCGCAGCCCCACTGATGCGCCTACCTTGCATTTTCGATCGTTGGTTATCACCGCGTATGCAACAACTGCTTTGGCCGTTGGAAGCGCTGTCAACAGTTTATCACAAAAAAAAAAAAGAAAAAAAAAGAAAAAAAAAGGAAACAAAGCGAAGCGAAGCGAACCGTTGTCAGCGCGCGATGAAAGCGCGATATCCATGGTCTGGCGCATTGTCGGTATGATATGATCCTGCGAACCGAGAATAAGTGCGCAGTATAAAACACGCCGATTCGGTGATCGCACTCTCTCTTTTTTTTTAGGTGCTATACGGTTGACAGCGCTTCTGACGGCGAAATCAGTTGTCGCGGCCGCGGCGATAACAAGGACGGAAATTACATGGCGAGCGCATCAGTGACACTGCGCATGCTCTGATGTGGACCATTTCAAGCTGTAGATGTCGCTCATGCAGTTACGAGCACGACGCTCCGGCGTTATAGACATGAGAGTTGACCACTGTACTTATGTTTATACACTATGCACATTCAGAGTGTTTGCATTGCCGCACATAACTTTGCATTGCCCCACATGACCGAATTGAACTTCATAGTTGGTGGTGGTGGTGGTGAAAACTTTTATTTGTCAGACATTTCTGCGGGGAAGCTCCGGGCAGTCGGAGATTCTTGGCTTGCGGTGGGGGGTGCCCTCAGTCCAGGGCTCCGCTTGCAGCAGCCGCGCTGCGGGCCCGGTCGATCAGACTCAGCTGATCTTCCAGGTTGTCGCTGGCCAGCAGCTCTTCCCATCGCTCCGCTGTGGGATTTTGTATTGGGGCTAAGGCTGTAATGGCCTGACATTCCCACGTGACGTGGTACAGGGTAGCTTTAGCTGAGCACCATGGGCAGTGTGGAGAGTATGCTGAGGGATGCATTTTACTAAGGATGTGCAAATTTGGAAACGTGCCGGTTTGAATTTGCCTCCAGCTGACCGATTCCTCCTTATTTAGTGTGCGGTGTGGTAGGGAATAAGCTTGCCTTAGTCCTCTATAATGGTTTAGGATGGCTGAGTAGTCGCAAGGCACGGGAACGGGTTCCTCAGGGGCGGAGTTGGAAGGTGCTCGGCTCGCATACCCTCGAGCAACCCTATCCGCTGCCTGGTTTCCCTCCAGTCCCATGTGACCCGGGGTCCATATAATCCGATGCCAGATTCGGGGTGAATGTGTATTGAGATGCTCGCCAGTGTCAATAGCGCTCAGAATGATATTGAAGGCGGGTTGGCTGATGCGCCCTTGTAGGTAGTTGCGGCAAGCCGCTTGAGAGTCCGTAAGAACTGTCAGTAACCGTCGCTGTCTGTAGCCGAGGGCGAGAGCGAGCGCGATGGCAGTTTCTTCCGCCTCGG
The DNA here is from genome assembly GCA_030522465.1 of Rhipicephalus appendiculatus. Lineage (NCBI taxonomy): Eukaryota > Metazoa > Arthropoda > Arachnida > Ixodida > Ixodidae > Rhipicephalus > Rhipicephalus appendiculatus. Next base: position 10,442 of record JALIZH010020755.1, on the reverse strand, counting down.
TGATGTTGTGGCACCGCACGGAAGCGCTGGTACGCTCTGTGTGTGTGTGGTCCACGACTGTGGCTACTGCCTTGGTGTTGGTGAGGTCGTAGTTAGCGGCGTCAACATAGTACGTGGTGTTCTTGTGCGCGTGCTCTCGTGTGAGGGCTTCCACTCTGGCTTCCCGCCGGCCCTGATGTAGTCGGGGATCCATATTGCGGGGGGATGGGGGGCGACCTTAATTGTGGCACGAAGGCTGTCGGGAATAGGCTTGCGGTGAGCTGCGTCGTGAAGCTGGCCGATATAGCCAAGGCGTAGGAGCAGGTCACGGCCTGTTGGTGTTTGCGTGAGCCGCTGCAGCTGCGTGGTGAGTTGCGCTTCGCAAAGTTCTGCATAGGTGTTGTGCAGACCCAGTGCGAGGAGCTTGCTCGTGGGAGTACCCGGTGGTAGCTTGAGTGCCGCTTTGTAGGCCTTACGGAGCATTGCGTCCACTTGGTCCTGTTCGGTTTTGGTTAGCCGTTGGTAGGGCAAACTGTATGTCACCCTACTGACCACGAGGCTGCGTACGAGTTTCAGGGTGTCCTCCTCGCGCATGCCATGGCGTCGAGTGGCTACCCGAGATATCATTCGGGCCACTTGTAGTGTAGTGGTGCGGAGGAGGGAAAGTGTGCGATTCACATGGCGGTTTGACTGTATCCACATGCCCAATATACGAATGACGGGTTTCTCTGGGATTTGTTCGCCAGCAAGGACAACGTGGAGGCGGTAGCCTGGGTCATTCTGCGCCGATGGTGGGGGCTTGTGTTGCCAAATGCGTAGAAGCTCAGATTTTTCAGTTGCACAGGCCAGGCCTCGTGCTTGTACGTATTGTTCGACGCATGTGGCTGCTTGCTGCAGGTTATGTTCTTTTTCGCCAAGGGATCCCCGCGTGGCCCAGATGGTGATGTCATCCGCGTACATTGCGTGATGGATGCCATTGATGCGGTGGAGTTCGTGCGCCAAGCCAACCATAGCTACATTAAAGAGTAACGGGGAGATCACTGAGGCCCTGCGGGGTGCCCTTGTGCGGAACCTTGATAATGCGGGATCGGATCGAGCCGAGACCGACCGTGGCCGTGCGGTCCGACAGGAATGACTGAACTTAACTGTAGACGCGTTGCCCACAATGAAGAGCCTCGAGTCCCTCAAGTATGGCCTGGTGGCTAACGTTATCAAATGCGCCCTTGATGTCTAAAGCCATAATAATGTTTTCTCCATGCTGGGGGGGCAGTATCAATGACTTCTTTTAATTGAAGCAGTAGAAATTCACTTCGGTTGGTTCATGTGGTTTGTCCCAAAGCGACTCAGGCTATGAGAGACTCCATAGTAGAGGGATTCGGATAATTTCGTGCACGCACATCGCTCAGTACACGGCACGAGCCTCTAGCTTCTCGCCTCCATCGAAATGAGACGGCCGCGGCCGGGATCGAACCCACGGCTTTCGGTTCAGCTGCCGAGCACCCTAACCGCTGAGCCACCACGTCGGCTGGAATTCACTGTATAAATATTATCGTAGCTTGGAAGTCACTACCCGGAGACATGGTGCATTGCAAGGATTTAAATATATGTTAGGGATATTCCCCCCAGAAATAATCCGTTAATGCCACTGGAGGTTATGCAAGAATAAACAACGAAAGAACTCCTCGATTGCTTAATTATCGTGAGAAATGTAGAAAGCGTGGGAAACATCACGTAAACACTGTTTCAAATCATAAGACGCAAATGAAGCTTCAATAAGATTTTATTAAGAATACTGAAAAACGTTAGGCGCTCATACTTCGAGGACACCGGCGATATAAATCGTTTGTATTCTCGGATCGTTCTCGAACGGTCGAAAAAATGAGCCTATTTGCAAGGCCGTTCACTGCAGCACAGTGGACCCTTGTTGAAGTGAACTTTTAACGGCGAGAACCTGCTCGTACAGTCGGTGAAACTGAAGTTCCCTGGAACCCTTTCCTGGTTTACGGCCTTCTTTTGGGGCTCGACGACTGCGCTTGGTCCGATAGGCTCGATGTAGATGGAAGCAAGCAAATGGTAGGGCACAGGAGCAGGACACTTGCTTGGCCAAAGGTCATGGACTCCCTGGACGAGTTGCTGCGTAGTGTTAAAAACCTCTTTTCATCACTAGCGCCACCAATAGTACGCGGAAGATATGGAGGTGGACACTTAAAAAAAAAGACGCGCTTGCAAAAAAGTGCACTCGCCAGGCGTGAACGGCCGTGTGTAGAATGGACATATTGTTCATCTGGCACTTTTCACACCAATATAGCAGCTGACAATGCTTCTCTAGCTCACTGACTCAAATCAGTACTTTCAGGAGTTCTAATTGCTGCTTCATAAATCACTGCTTTTCATTGATTACATTCATAACGGAACTCACCTTCTTCACAGGGGGTTTCTTGCGTGAGGCATCCGCATCGCATTCGCTCCTCTGATGTTGCCGCCGATCTTCCGCAGTGTGGTGGCCGCCATGCAGGAAGTCGCGTAGCCTCGGTCCATCAAGCTTCGCTCCCGACAGTGCACGTTGATATCTCGCTGTGTCGTCGGTCTTCTTAGCCATACGCGTAGATCCTGTGGTAGAGCACCTTGTCTGGAAGCAATCCCGCTGCGAACAGTTTCTTCAGGAAAATAATGAAGAGACAGCCGTACACTCCAGTAGCAGTGTAGCCAGTGGCCTAGCTCCTCCGTTGAAGTCACTGATGACGACGCGCTTCCTGATTGGCCCTCCTGGCGCATTCGAACGAGCACGACGTCATATCCTGCTCCCAGCGTGGCCCCGTGGCTCGTGCTCAGGTCGAGCGCGAACTTCGTCGTCTTTGCACCAGGGAGCCTTCGCGCTAGAGAGGCAAAATCTTTTTCCATTGGTTCGGTGAAGCTGAACATATATAGCAGTAAAGGATAATTTTGGAGCCCATTTTTGAGGTATCACCATGCACAGATAATGCCGCGTATTTGCTGAAATTGCTCGTTCTTTCGTGCGTTGTCGTTCTTTCTTTTGTTTGTTTTCGTTTATTTTTTTCCTCGTTCATTAGTTTGACCATTCTTGCATTTTCGTTCGTTCTTTAGCTAGTATATTTCTGAGTTCATTATTTGTCGTTCGTTCATTCGTTCAACAGGATCGCACAGATAAGCAAAACAGGGCTTGTGTCTTCTTAAATTCAACAGCGTAACAGACGATGGTGGGCTTTGAAAGCATGCACGTGTACTATCACACTCTCGCCATTATAAGGCGCTGGTATATCATGTGGTCTAGTGTGCCTCGATGCGTGCGCCCCGCTTAGGGTGTTGCCACTATTTGAAGGGGGTGATGCCACCGCGCCGCCATTTTTTGGCCAGCGTCCCGCGCCTCTCAGCGGCGGCGTCGTATAACGGTGAGACGCCATGAGTCCAAATATGGCAGCCGTGCCGTAGTATTATAATAATTGTTGAGGTTTTACGTCCCAAAACCACGATATGATTATGAGGGACGCCGTAGTAAAAGGCTCTGGAAGTTTCGACCACCTGGGGTTCTTTGTTGTGCACCTAAATCTATAAGTACGCGGGCCTCGAGCATTTTCGCCTCCATCGAAAATATGGCCTCTCTCTCTGTCTCTCTTTCTTTTTCTTTCTGCATTTCTTTCTCTCTATTTCTCTCTTTCTCATTCTTTCTGTGCTACGCCTTTCTTTCACCCCCTCCTCCTTTCCCTCTCCCTCACACTCATTTCCCTTTCCTAACCCCTTGCGTCACTATACCATACAAGGCTATGCTAAGCTCTGCTATAGCATGCTTGGATGGCAGAGTGGTTAGGACACTCCGGATCGAGGTTACGTGAGTTCGAATACCACCTACATCTATCTATCTATCTATCTATCTATCTATCTATCTATCTATCTATCTATCTATCTATCTATCTATCTATCTATCTATCTATCTATCTATCTATCTATCTATCTATCTATCTATCTATCTATCTATCTATCTATCTATCTATCTATCTATCTATCTATCTATCTATCTATCTATCTATCTATCTATCTATCTATCTATCTATCTATCTATCTATCTATCTATCTATCTATCTATCTATCTATCTATCTATCTATCTATCTATCTATCTATCTATCTATCTATCTATCTATCTATCTATCTATCTATCTATCTATCTATCTATCTATCTATCTATCTAAGACTTTGTGCTCTCGAGACCGTACCGTTGATGAGATTTATACCGAAATTGGTATGGCATAACATGACTGCATGACGAACATGAATGACTAGTCATATCATGAAAATCATGACTAGTCATGAACGGTATGGTTTACAAGACATGGCCGTGGTGCTCCTGCGGCCGTTTCCTTAACTTCATATATATAAAAAAATTAGTATGATGAGACATTTCTGCATGACCAACATAAATGACAGGTGTTAATATGAGACTTCAACTTCATCATTTCTTCTAGTACAGACTAGAAACGTCCTTCGGGGCTAAAAGCTGCCGTCAGCAGCTTGGCTGGGCCCAGGAGGAGTAGTACATGACAGCGCGAGAACAGTAAACATTTTGGCACAAAACAAATTTGATACTCAGATGCATGATTTACAACAGGATGTTTAACATTCAACGCCAGACATTTCTGCGCAAATAGCGAAGCAATCAAACAAAACATGAACATTTTATATACATCGTTATGTATGAATGGACCGTGTACATGCTTACATGTTAACGAAATACATCTTCAATTCCTTGCGAGATAATTTAGTAGCTTGAACATGAGTATTTAGAATTTTCGGCAAATTTTTTGATGGCAAATTTTTTCGGCAAATGTGTTTGATGGATTGCAACTTATATTCGGTGCGAAAACGCGATACAAACCAAGGTTCAGGGTTTCTTAGATGCACAGGTATTTCATGGTGTTTCAAGGTCGCTACGGATGTAAGGAAATCTCTATATTCCTTCTTTGCGAAATAAAATATATGTAAAACACGGTATTCGTTGTACCGATCCACCCGAATGATTTCGTAATTTTGTGACAATGCTTTTGTTGTTGCTCGGTGTTCGATATTAGCAATGTGCCGGAGAAGTGCCATTTGTAATGTAATTATTTTAGCTATGTTAGTTCGCGTTGTGGTCGTCCATACTAAACTGCAATAATTAAATCGCAAGGTGAATAATACGTGATAAATTTGTAGCTTGGCTTTTATCGGCATTAAAACTCTACAGCAAGATAGTATACCAGCAACTGCAGAAAACGTGTTCCGAAGGTTATTAAAATGAGCATCCCAACTCAAATGACATGAAAATATTACTCCAGGGATTTTATGTTCATTAACCAGTTCTATATTTTTACCTGAGTAAGTGACTGAATGCTCCAATTGAAAAGGTTTATTTCTGGCTCTAAAAAGAATCGCTTTCGTTTTGGTGGGGTCAATTCTGATCACATTTGAAAGGGACCAGTCTGATAGTTTCATTAACAATGCATTACATCTGATAATCAGTTCTTTGGCGTCCTTTCCAGTGAAGAGTATAGTGATATCATCCGCATATATAAAGAAATCAACTGTAGGGTCTATATTTACTAAGTCTTTAATATATAAATTAAATAATAGCGGGCCCAAAAACACTTCCTTGCGGCACTCCGTTTTTAAATGTTAAGAAGGAAGGTACACACATTCGCAAGATATGATTTCATCAATGTAAGTGGATGTCCGTGTACGCCATAGATTGATAGCTTATGTGTAAGAATGTCATGGCTGAGGCAATCAAATGCCTTGCTGAAATTAATGAAGAGTCTGATGGCGAATTCTCCATTGTCTATGCTTTGCACAATACTTTCTTTCAAGGATAAAAGAGCTGCCTCAGTAGATCTACCTTTTCTAAAGCAAACTGTGAGTTTGTTATCACGTTATGTTTGTCTAGAAACTTTGTTAGGCGTGCAGCAATAACTTTTTCTAGCACTTTGGAAAAAATGGGTAGGACAGATATTGGCCTGTAATTGGAAACATTATTTATATCGCCATGTTTTAATAACACAGATACTCTAGCTCGTTTCATGCCATCAGGGAAAGTCGCCGATTCCATTTCTAAATGGAATATGTGGACCAACGCATAAATAAATGGCAAGTGATCTAAAATGTGTTTGATTGACTTATTTTGTAAATTATCGATATCTAATGCTTTACTATTATTTAAATTTTTTGTTGTTGTACTTGTATACACCTAGTGTTCGTCGGTTGGCTTCATAAATATAGTTTCCGTAACACTTTTATCAAGTGAATACGTAACTTGGAAGTCATGGGTGTGAGTAATGCCTGCATTCACAAAATGGGCATCAAAGTGGTCTCCCAGTGCTTTACCGCTCAATTCGGAATTTCTATAACTTATCGATTTGGGTGCATTAATTTTAGTTTGACGACCTAAAACGCTATTTACTACTTTCCAAACCGCATACGGACGCTTCCTGTTAATTTGAGAAAACACGCGCTGATAGTATTCTATAGTATTCTAATTTTGCTTGCCTTAGTATTTTCTTCAGTCTATTTCTTTCAGCCTTGAATTCCTTAAGTTTAATTTCTGATCTGCAGCTGCCCTATCGGAAAACCCAGTGGCACTGTCCCAGCGCCATACCTGATTATGGGACCAGTGTGGCGCTGGATACTGGGACACTGGCAGGCTGCACGGGGCACACTGGACGCTGGCGCGCTGCACACTGGGACACGCGTTATGGGCCAAAATCGGGCTTTTAAATGTTTTAAAAAAATTTGGTTATGCCCACATCGTAATTAAGGCTGAAACACGAGCAATGAGACAAAAAAAAAAAACGAAAAAAAAATTGAAAAAAAAAACCAGCGCGCGAGATTCGAACCTGCTACCTCGCCGAACTGCTGATTGTGAGCCTGACACGCTCCTCACTACGCCACACTCGAAAGACAAGCTTCGCACTATTTTTTCTTCATGTTATAGCTAATTCCGGTATCCAATAGCAATGTTTTCTCGCTTAGAAACGCAGATTTCCGTCTCTTCATGCTCGCGCCAACCTGACAGGAGATTGTTTGTTTGTTATGGGCTGCCTTGGATCAGAACGTCTACCTGGCACGTTTTGCGCCAAAATTTATGAGCGTAATCGCAGATGTGTTGCGGCAATCGCACTGTCTCGCTAAGCGGTTAGCCATACCTACGTAGCAAACATCGTGCATCTGAACTGCTCACTGAACACTGTACTTTTCGTCACCCGTTTGAACTTATTTTCTGTCCCCCTTGTTTACGTTCCGCGTACTAGATCTGCAGTCGTTCACTCTAGCCGAAACGAGCATTAGGCTTAGGGCCGCACTTCGTGAGCGACGGTCGCTGTGAAGATCGTGGATATATATTCCTTTACAAAGAGTCTAATAACCGCTAAAATGTAGTTTCGATCATAACTGACCCAAGCGATGTCATATTTGCACCTTCGATTACACAAATCAGACGCTGAAAACGCCGAGATTGGGCGTTGCAGCGGATAACTGCTGCCGGTGACGTGCGGCTTTCTGCGGTACGAGCGGGAACGACTGACTGCTTGAGTGGGTTGATCTTGATTATCAGACTAATACTACTGCCATATTGTGTTGCGAACGGTCAGTTCTTTCGATGCGGTTTATAAATTACATTGATGACACTCGAGCAGACTTCAAGGAAAGTGCACGCGCGCTCGCGCGCTCGACAGATGACTGCTTTAGCATACACGCACATCCGTCGCCTAAGTAAAACTAAAGCTATATATGTGTAGCACACAGAACAGAACATTTTGAAGATATTCGATAAACTTTGCGCTCGACATCTCGCGATCCAATATGAAGTCTTTAGAAAGTCCATCGAGCGCGCCCGGTGTTCCCAGTGTGCGGGCAGACACTGTACAGCGTGACCAGTGCCTCCCAGCGCGCTGTAAGACACTGGGCCACGCTGTACAGTGTGTCCCAGTGTCTCCCAGCGCGCTGTAGTACACTGGGACACACTATACAGCGTTTCCAGTGTCACCCAGTGCGCTGAAACGCACTGGGAGACACTGGAAACGCTGTTTTTTTCGATAGGGAGTGTAGGAACGCATGATAAAGACGGTTCTTATTTTTTATCATTTTGATGTGCTCACTCAAAATACACGGTTGTCTTATCTTTTTTGATTTCCTAATTTGTTTGAATGGGAAATGCGCAGTGTAGTTGCGCACAAAAGCTTCAAGAAACTCGTTAATGCTTCGTTTACGTTTGTTTTTTATCATGACGTGCGTGTCATGTACACCATGATTTACATGCCACGCTCATGGTGCGCTGACGGCCGTTTCGCAAGCTTGATATACACCAAATTTGGTATTGCGGGATGTGACTGTATGACGAACATAAATGACAAGTGGTAATATGGAAATCATGACATGTCATGTGCAACATGACTTGCATGCCAAGCTCATGGCACGCTCGCGGCCGTTTCGCTAGACTGATGTACACCAAAATTGGTATTGCGTGACGTGTCTGTACGACAAACATAAATGACATATCGGAAAATGAAAATCACGATATCTATGTCATGTACATGATTTACATGCCACGCTCATGTTGCCCTCCCGGCAGTGTCGCTAGCTTGATATGCATCAAAATTGGTATTGCATGTCAATCATGACATGCATGTTATGTACAGCATGATTTGCTCCTTGCTGGCTGCTTCGCGTTTCATCGATTCCCACAATGCGTGGGATCGGCCTGTTTCAGCAACAACTTTTCTCTTTTTCTTCTTTCTTTCTTTCTTTCTTTCTTTCTTTCTTTCTTTCTTTCTTTCTTTCTTTCTTTCTTTCTTTCTTTCTTTCTTTCTTTCTTTCTTTCTTTCTTTCTTTCTTTCTTTCTTTCTTTCTTTCTTTCTTTCTTTCTTTCTTTCTTTCTTTCTTTCTTTCTTTCTTTCTTTCTTTCTTTCTCCCTGTGCTCGTTCTCAGGGTTATTACAGGCCACGCTGTAGCGGTGAGTCGTGGGATTTGCCCAAATTCTGCGGCACATACCCGTTTATGATGATGATAGTTTTCCGGAACGGCCACACATTTTACGCCGAGCTAGAACAGCTTCGATCAATATAAAATAAAATGCACCACTGACCTTGCGTAAAATGCGCGTCCCATCGCGGCCGCTCTTTTCTGTGAAGCAAAGCTTAAGAGGAACCAATCAAAAATGCAACATCGAGTCGTTTGCTGAGACGAGAGGCGAGGCATCGCTGCACCGGCAGCTGCCATCCGGGTTTTCTAGTCATGTACAGCGGTGAGCACTGTTAGGGTGAACACGCGAGCGCGTGGCCGATGGCATTGTCAGCGCCGCGTAACAGCGATCGTTGGAAACATTGCACATGCGCAGCATGTGCTCTGCGATACACTCTTTCCGCCGCGCGCAGCGTCATAGATCCACTTGTTCGTCGTCAGCTAGCCGCACTTTTGTCTGCTCAGCTGATGCACCCTGCATTTTAAGTTGTGTCCTTCTCTGCAGTTTTCTGAAATAATTAGTTCCAATACAAACAACCTTATGCTCATTTTTTCATTCATGCCCAAATTTTTAATCCAGGTGGACCTCGAAATGAATGATGCACCAGCTTAACAGAAAAAAATGCGGCTAGCAGACGACGCACAAGCGTATCCATGACGTGGTGCGCGCGGTGGAAAGAATGTGTCGCAGAGCACATGCTGCGCATGTGCAATGTTTCCAATGTTTCCAGACCATAAGTTACCCAGTGTAGTCACCAGTGTAGTGGCCGTTCGTGATAAGGCCACGATGTGCACACAACTGCTGCACTTACCGTCGATCCACCTCGTAAAACTTGCCTCAAAGTAAAAAAAATTACAGCAATTACAGCAGCTTCACATGAAACCGATTCCCACAAGGCGTGGGATCTGCCGATATTTTTTTTAGGGGCGAAGCTCCTTATGCCGTGGGTCGTGCGTCCCCTGTAGTTTGTAGTACGTAGTAGCCACCTCGATTTTCAAGGTCCTGTGTGATGACGATGACGCTGCCATCACGGCACACCACATGGAATGTACCCACTATGCGTCATAACGATGACGCTGATGACGATGACGATCGCGATGCCATACAACACATGGCATCGCGATATGTGCGTCATAACGATGATGCTGATGACGATGACGATCGCGATGCCATACAACACATGGCATCGCGATATGGTCTCACATGCATATCGTTTGACCACATGCAACCAACCACCATCCGAGGAACCTGCATCGATCTCGTCTTTGCAATGAACCTCCGGAGCTTCGCCCACTCATCATCATTCACTCCGTGGATATGCTGTGATTTTTTTTTTGTATTTCACTAGCATCTGTACTAAGCATAAAAGCACTGATAGATAGAAAGCTAGAAACTTTCTAATCGGACGTTTTGCAAACCGATCTACAACTTCCTCATTGGAATTTTTGGCCCAGCTTCCTT
>JALIZH010020754.1:0-14071 GCA_030522465.1 Rhipicephalus appendiculatus | reverse complement strand
TGATGATGAGGACGAACCATTGTGCATAATTGCACACTCGAATGGTAATGCAATACACATTGACCATACGACTGCAAAGCAAGGCGTTGGCGCCTGAGACAATTTTGTGAAGGGATACTGTTAAAAATAAATGGCAGCAACGCACGCGCCATGAAGGCCTTCCAAGGTGACCAGAAAATCTTTAGGTGTACTAGACCAAGTGCCGCTTTCACCTGTACTATATTTTCCTAGAGGACAATGAACATTTCAACGTTGTTGGTGTCGTTTGAGTGACCCAAATGACAAGAGATCGAAGATTGTTTGCTCTGAGTGCGTGTTCACGCCGCACCAAGCTGTCAAAAGTTCCCCCACAGGTGCGGTTCTGCCAAATGGCCCATAGGGAAGTATATTTCCACCCTACTAATTCTAATTTAGCGTCGTAAAACGAAAGTTCTGACGTTGCATTCCGTTCTTTGGATAATAAATAGCGTTTTCAAAGAACCTGGGATCAGTATTTACAATAGATACCTTATGGGCGTTTAAGGGGTATGTCAAGGCAACGGAACAGCGTGCATTTCATGACATGTATTTTGTGCTTTTCATGTCTTCACGTGTTTTTCGTGTTCCTCATAGAGTCATGTTCTGCCATACCAATTTTGGTATAGATGGTGTTAACGAAATTGCAATGAGAGTACTGTGTCTTAGGTGGCTTTGTGCTCGTAGATAGATAGATAGATAGATAGATAGATAGATAGATAGATAGATAGATAGATAGATAGATAGATAGATAGATAGATAGATAGATAGATAGATAGATAGATAGATAGATAGATAGATAGATAGATAGATAGATAGATAGATAGATAGATAGATAGATAGATAGATAGATAGAAAAACCCGCCAGGCCTGCGCGGAACGCGCAGCACAGTCACAGCGAAAGCTGGAAGAAGGACCTTCCTAGAGCATTTTTCAAACACTCTTGGGGCAACTACTACAAGCACACTTGAATGCTACCCACTACGCCATAAATTCTCATAATTTTTGTGTAGTGGGGAAGCGTCCACTATGCCATTATTCGTCATTCTTCGGAAAAGCGCGGCACTCGCTACACACTTGTAGCGCATTACGTGCAGTGTGTTGATGATGTAGCGGACGACAATGAAGAATTATGCCGGAGGCTTTTTAATGGGTTGGAGCATTGAACGACCCACTTGTTAAGCAATTCGCATTGTGTGACGCCTGGTTGTTACTTTACTGTTCTAAAACGCTTTACAACACATGTTAACGAGATTCCTTACCCGACATGAAGCCTGCATGGGGTCAGTTTGCACCGTAATTCCGAGCTCCGGCGTAGCTCAGTGGTAGAGCGCTGGGCTGCCACTCAGAGGGCCCGGGTTCGATTCCCACTGTGTCTTAGGTATTTTTTATTTAGTTAGCTTTTCTTATTTCGAGCGATAGTGGTTACGGACACCGGCGGCGGCGGACAACTACGGCACAAAAACGACTCTTCTTGTGATCTCATAACAGCTTTCGCTGTAATAGATAGATAGATAGATAGATAGATAGATAGATAGATAGATAGATAGATAGATAGATAGATAGATAGATAGATCTGCTGAAAGTCGCAGAAGTTCGTTTAGAAATGCTTCGCATTTAAAACGATGGTCCTCGTTTACCCAAATTCCGTGATGCTGCGGCATCTGAATATACGATTTTCTATCTCGCCTTGATATGTTTTTCTTTTTTATATTGAGGTGCTGCGTTTAATGTTTGTTTTTCGTTATTATAAGGGTCCATAAAAACAGCCATTGGCTGACCACAAATTGCAGAACTTACAAAAAACGGAGGCAGCTTTTCGTTGGGTTTTATTACGTGAAGTGAAGTGAGCGTTAGATTATTCCAGATTCCTAGCACTGAGGAAGAGACAGTAATTCGGGTCACAGCTTTATTGCGCCTATTTATTGCGCCTTCGTATTTTCAATGTTACTTTAAGAGGAATATTTGCAGCAAATCCGTGAATTACTGCTGCAGTAAACCTTGCCTGACATAAGGACCTTAAGAGAACGTAGTCAAATTATTCGTTGGTTATGATTTTTGTGTATTGTTCATAAAGAGTGGGAAGCTCTCATCACAATGTGTGACTCCACGACAGAATAATGCACATTTGTGTTCCACAACAAGACATTTGAAGTGACTGAAGAGTCTATTTTCGGCGTGGAATGTATTGGGGAAAAAATGTACTGTTTACACAAAAAGGACGCATGTTACTTAGTGGCACCACAAAATGGTGCAAAAGGGAGAGTTGGGCTAAGTTATTGGGTTCATAGTGAACAGCGCAAAAAAACACGACACAAACACACACGACGCAACACGATACAGCGCTCGTGTTGTGCAGTCTCTTCTTTGTGTCGTGTTTTTTGCGCTGTTCACTATGAACCACAAAATGGTGTCACTGAACTGCTTTAGATCATCAATAAACCATCTTTATTTTTATTTTTGTGCCAAATACCATTGCCACGTTTACTTGGTCCTTATGACTTCACTCTAAGAATGACGTCTTTAGGCATACGCAAGAAGTAACCCCAAAATACTATAATCCTGAATACGGACCCAAATAGTAATAGAACACACGCAGTAAACATGGAATAAATGGTGTCCCGAAAAATTCTCTAAAAGCTTCCCTAAAAGCTTAACTGGTGGACAAGAAGCGAGTTACCAGAAACCAAAAGAAATGATACACTATCAGCGCTTTAGAAAAGTATTTTACAGGGCTCTCATGTACCCAAAATTATTGCAGCCCTATTTTCTCTTGAGTTTTATAGTCACAGTTCTTTCTAAAGCCACCTTCATGAGAGTGTCCTGGCCACTGACATTAGCGGGACATTCTTTGCACTATAGGGTCGCCTAACGAAACCCCGAGGCCGGCTGACTTTTCAGGGAATTTAATGTGCATGGAGCGAGTACTGTAAGGGTAAACGCCGTTCTTGCCAAGAGTATTTGATATGGAAACCCACATGCTAATGCAGATGGGAAGTAGCAGTTGGTTATTATAAGAAAGTATTATACAATTGCAGTGCTTTTGAAGTAGTGGGTGACTAATTTTACTGCGTTAGTCTTTTTGTGCTGAAACTGGTTGGTTGTAACAATAATCGCGTGTGAGGCAATGATCTTTAAAATGAAACAGCAGAAGAATAACTATTGTTACATCGTATAAACTCGAGTAAAGCTTGCTATACGTATGGTGCATTACATTGTTTCTCTGCACATGGTTAACCAGCAGTCTGACAAATTTTTAGGCTTCAGTATATTTTAATAGATTTTTTTATATCATAAGACTTTTTAAAGACAGTGTATGCGCATTAACATTAAGACCTTAACTCTGGATTGCACATAGTTTTAGGACAAGAATAACACTCATTTCTAGTGATATTTTCAGAGTTTATAAATAGGAATTGGGATAGGCACCCATGCTCTGATTTAACAATCTCTAGCTCTTTTTCACACCACCTGTGCTTATTTTGATGTGATTCTACTTTGACATACTATTCATACTCATCATCGTGATAGCATTCCTATTTTAAACATAATTATGCAGCACAAAAGAACTGTCACGGAAAGCGAGGTATCCTTGCTTCAGTATTATGAATAATAAGTATATCCCGTAAATTATAGGCAGTCATTGCGCATACAGATGCGCGAAATACTTGTGGTACAGCTTATGCACTTCACAGCACGAGAAACATGATATGTCAAACCAGGCACTAGAAAAATTCAATATCTGATATGACTTCTCATTATAAATGCTACTTGCATGTTGTTTCTGCTTGACTTTCGAGGATGAAATGCAATCTCTTCAGGGGATTACTTGATATACGAGCGCGTATATCATTAATTATATGTGCTGAATATTTTTTTTCACAATTGTCCTTTAGGTTCTAAAACTATTAAAACTAAAGCTCATAAAAATAAGTTATTATTCCTTTCTTGCAAAACTGAATACATGAGGGGCGCCATAGCCGGGGACTTACAACCCGGGGCTCTTTGATATGCGTATAGGTATGCCTACACGGGTGTACACGCATATCGTCACACACCAAAATGCGGCCGCCGTGGCCAGAATCAAACCCCCACGCTGAGCTTTCCGGCTTGACACCGTAGTCGCTACGTTATTTATATTGAGGTTTTAACAGTAAGCTGCTGATTGGGTTAGGAGCAGTGCCCTACCAACTCGTTCGCGAGGTGGGCGGGCGGTCCAAGTCTCCCTCAATCGGTCTTCCGATACCGATATATATATATATATATATATATATATATATATATATATATATATATATATATATATATATATATATATATATATATATATATATATATATATATATATATATATATATATATATATATATAGTTACACATAAATATACAGACATTCAACAAAGAAATGGTTATAATGTTAATTCACGTTGTTGCGGCCGTGCAAAGAGACCCTTCAACACTTTTTCAAGCATACTCAGACAAGGCTGCCGGTTGGCATTCGAGGCTCCTATGAACATTTGGGCCAAGCATTGCAGCGCAGCACGCGGCTTGGAATGTACAATTAATTTCGCAAATTAAGCTAGAAATCATTTCCTTTTTCTTTCTACTAATCATACCATATACCCAAATATATGACCGCTCCATATACCCAAATTCACGGCCATCTGCTGATTTGAGCATCCTAGGCGGCATAGTTGCTGCGACCGCCGCGGAAGGCAGCCACGTTTCGCGAGCATGCGATCACTCAGAAACTAAGCCTCGCATTCGAAGAAAAAAAGAAAAAGTGTTCAAGTTAATGAAGCGCGAGTGACGTAGCCTCTATTCCCTGTGCTGTCCATCTCCGCTTATATCCCAGTGCGTACATCGCGACGATAGAAAAGGGAAAGCAGTTACTGCATGCCAGAAATCTCTGTAATTCCGTTCGTACTTGATGGAATCTTAAAATTTTTACGGTGGTGAACTTATAAGGCAATGAACTCCGTAGTGAAGCCATTCGATGGCTATTTGGAAAAAGTATTGCAGGGCACCTTCAGAAATGACAGCGCATCGCCCTCTTCACTCTGACGAAGCCGGCATTTACTCTGACGAAAACAATGCAAAAATGGCGTCATGCTACAATCGATCACTTGAAAACTGGATGAGCTAGAGCCTCGGCTAAAGGTTGCCAATTTGCCCGCAGTGATCCAACCTTGCTGTGTTTGAACCCCTTTCAGAATGTGTGACCGTAAGTATACAGAACTACCTCGTCTTTGACAGACACGTCATGTTTCCAACTCTTTTTTTTTCATTTGAGCTCAGGAAGTGTGGTCTTCTCGTGAGGTTACAATGAATTTTTTCCCCAGTGGCTCTTTGCCAGGCATACCACTTTTGCAAAGGCTGGAGAAGTTTTTACGGGCACTGAAAACAAATTATACGTTAACACAGCCCGCCATGTTCTTGAGATGATGCACAATCTTGTGGATGTAAGCCCTACATTTCTTTTTCTATCAGTGCAATCGACGGTGGGGGCAGATAATTTGTGAAGCAAGCTTCCCGCCACTGCTACCTGTAGATTACTGGGATAATAAGGTCGTCAGATTCATGATGTAATACAAATGGTGGCTTATTATTATTATTATTATTATTATTATTATTATTAGTAGTAGTAGTAGTAGTAGTAGTAGTAGTAGTAGTAGTAGTAGTAGCAGCAGTAGTCGTAGTAGTAGTAGAAGTAGTGGTAGTAGTATTACTTGATTTACATACACAGATACACAAGGACACAGAAAAATAGAGGGAGAGAGCAAGCTGGCAACTGCCACCTGGAGGGGCACAACGCCTGCCTACTCTTTCGGGAGGAAGGAAGAGATAGGATAGAGGAAAGGAAGATAAGAGGAGGGGAACAGGAATGAAGAGAGGAAATTAAAAAAAGTGACGATGATTTAGACAAGCATAAGTAAACACAAAAAAAAAACATCTATAAACGGGTGGCCAGGTCTGGTTCACAAAAAGTCAGTATAGCTCGATGGGTCGAGTCCCGTCGCGAAACATATTTTTTCGGAAGGAGGTAATCGTCTGTGGTCGCGCACTTAAATCCCAGGAATTTTTTATTCTCCAATCAGCAAAGGCCATTGCGTAGCAAATGCGGGACAGCGTACTATAAGATGCTCAAGTGTTTCATAGGAGCCACTAGCTGCGCAAAATAGACTTTCAACCCGCCCTTGATGGTATAAGCGTTCGCGCACCAACACAGAGCCGACTTTTAGTTTATATAACAGTGCTCTGGAACGACGAGGCAAGCCACCGCCACGAACACAGGGAGGGAACGATCCGTTGACGACACGCTGGTCTGGGTGCTGCTTTAGCAGGTATAGGCGTACAAGCAGACGAGCGTTGTCCATCACAGACGAAATTTCCGGGCAGTCAAAATCATCATGGTGAGAAGATGAAGCAAGGCGATCCGCCTCTTCATTTCCAGCAATGCCCACGTGCGAAGGTACCCACCGGGCAGCTAGGGACACCCCTCGTGAAAGAATTTTGTTGGTGGATTCTGTGATGGTGCATATAATAGGGCTGTTGGCCTCCTTTCTAGCGAGTCTGCTAGTGAAGTCTGGTACCGCTCCTATCACCACGATGATAGGAGCGGTATTTCAAACAACCGCCTGACGTAAGTCGAAGGCAAAAGAAGGTTGCAGAAGCACCTAGGTCGTTACTGCGTACAGATGCGTCCGTAACTACTTTAGCGTAGTTTTCAAATTCTTCAAATCAGTATGACTGGGCTAATGGTATAGTGCCGAAACAGGTTGGTCCTAGTTTTTGCGTATTCCTGGAAGTGGAAGATGAGTAGGGAAGGTGCATTCCCTGTGCTCTTCCGATGTTGTCAAAGCAGTGGGTTCGTCAGAATTGCCGGTAATATCAATAAACAAAGCCGCCATTTTACCCATGCGAGGAAGCGGGTGCCGGATCAGCTTATTAACGATTGCTTTGTCATCTGGGGCTCCGAGCGTACGCTCATTGTAATATAGCGCCCTCTGTCCAGCTTGCAGCCATAGGAGCAACTGTTGTGTTTTAATTAGTAGTGGGATGGGTTAAACCTCACTAGGCAAGCCAAGCATTACTCCAGAGGGCAACACGATGATCCCGTTCCATCTGAGACATTAAAGCGGGCGGCTCATTCAACAGTGGCAAGTCGTCCATCACGCTAGAGACTACAGATGATTGGCACACCTGTAGCGCTGTTGTCTGGCCAATGCCATCGCCCCTAGCAGTCAAGGCGGCCACAAACTTGAGCGGGGACAGTGATGTGTGCCTCGCATTGGTAACAGCAGGGCGCCAAGAAAGGCCATCATCGATGTTTACACCCAGATAGCTATGTTGATGCTCCCATTGTGTCGGTGTGTCTCCTAGGTGTATCCTACTCATGCTTTAACGACCGCGTTGCCTAGGATGGTATGCGATCGCGGCTGACTTCACACGTAAAGTCTGCAGGCCAAATTCCACCAAATATTGTGAAGTTGCATTCAGAACTTGCTGCAATATTCCACAAAGATGTGGACCATGGTGTGGCGGACCGCTGACCCAAAGTGCGATGTCACCGGCATAAATCGCTATGCCTCTAAAAAATCACATTCTTCCGGCAAATCTGTTTGGAAGTCCAGCGTGTACACTGTTAAAAGAGAAGCGGCGACAAGACTCTGCCGGGTGGGACGCCACAATTAACAGCGCTCGGTTCATTCGTTACTTCTCCAATGCGCACTTTCATTCTGCGCTACGGTAGAAAATCACGCAAAAAGTGTAGCATGCGACCTGAAATTTCCGCATTCATAAGTGCACAAATAATCGCCTTATGTGGTATCGAGGCAGAACCTTGCTCTACTTCAAAGAATAGAACATGCGCAGAGTGCCTGCTTGCTCGAGGATATTCAAGCAATGAAAGATCTGCTATGTTGTCGAGAGCGCAACGGTGGCGACGAAATCCGCTCATTACATCAGGGAAGAAAGTGAACTTCTGTAATCTGACGTCCAGACCAAGCAGTACCATTCGTTCATCAGCTTCATAATATTACAAGTTAACGATATTGGCCGGCATGACTTGAGGTGTTGTGCAGGGCGCCCAGGCTTCACTACAGATGATTTCCATTCAGTAGCAATCAGACTCGTTCGCCACACTTTGTTGTATTTGACCAGGAAACACAAACCACTCATTCATTTCTATAATAACGAGACGGGAGTGCTGATTGAGTTTTATGTGCAAATTCCTTATTTCTCTGGCTGAATTTTTCAGTAATTTTAATACAAAAGTGTGGGAAAGCTTTACTTTTTAATACAAATTACAATTTTTGGCAAGGAGCCACAACTTCACTAATATTTCCTCTTTCTTAATGTATCCTGATCACATTATTCGAGGATGGCTTTTGTAAATCAACACATACCTCTGTTAAGACGCCATGTTTGCTGTGTTATAGCTGTGTACTCTAAGGGCTCGTGCGCAACTTCATGAAATTTCTTGGGGTCTCTGTTATACATATGTATCCAGCGTCGACAGATGTTCAACGGATCGAAGCAGAGTGTAAATATGGCAGCGTTCCTCAAGTCTTATGTGTATATTAAGTGGTACGTATTTGTTTCCATCATTAGAAATGGACAGCTTAAAGGGACAGTTAAGAACGACACGAAGTTGAGCCGAGAAGAAAGATGAGCTCTCGGGAATGCGTGCAGGTATTTATTCGGTACAAAAAGATGACTTATTAGTGGAGAAATTCGTAACCAAAGACCGAATATCTATTTCTCAATTTCTCTCGCCTGAAGTTTGGCGCTACAGCTGTGTCTGAAATTTCATTGCTCTCAGCGAATCAGAGGGCGCCATGATACATCACCGCATGCGTAAGCAGCCGCTTCCGCTTGTTCATGGCTGCTTTCCTGTTTTCCGTGATCATGGCTGCGACGGATGGCAGTGCAGACGCTGAACCCGCTGAACTTTGCAACGAAGACCTCGCAAGGGAAATTGGCTTATATTTCCGCGATTTCAGCCAAGTGGTGCACGATATGCTTCTTCGAGCTCACGCGGCTCACGCGCTTATATCGGCTCGCGCAAGGGGTCGAGAAGCTTCTACATGATTCGTCTGTGCGTAGCACAGCGAACTCTAGGAAAAGGGCTAGATTCTAACCGGCTCCACTCGCTGTGGCACAGGGGCCTCAGCATAGCATCATGTCCCCTTTCGTGATGTTTCCAGATTTTGCCGGCCGTTTGATCCGAGGCTGCTGGTTGTCATCGGCTGTTTCGAGGGCGTGCGGGGTGGGATGCGCGCTCGCGGTGCCTTTTGGTACTTGTTTTCTTCCTTTGCGCATTTCGTTGCGCATTTTTGTCATTGAGGGAACTGTTGGCGCCGTTATTTCACGCTGTCATCTGAAAGTGGCGGCGCGCACCTAATTAAGCGCTCGTTTGTGACATTTTCTTTGTTGGATAGAAGTTTGTTTAAAGCTTAAAAGTATTTGGTCGCTTTCAATAAAAGTTACACGAAAAAATTCCACTTCAAAAGAGAAGACGTTAGAGCATCTAATGAGCCTTTTCATATAATCGACGAGCGTAGCGATGTGGGCTTGTTGGTGCACAATGGAAAAGCAGTTTCTTAGCGCGGGTGTGGACAACGACAAATAAGAAGAGACACTAGACACATGGGTGCTACTCACAACAATAAAATTTATTCCTTGATCGCATCGAACTAAAGTGCCTTCACATACGCGTCACAAAATGATGTGACCTTCGTAAGATACAAGAACCAGGCAAAACCGGATGAATCAACAGAAAAAATCACTACAGGGGAATCAGACAAAAAATGATAAAGTTTTTACGGTTTGCGCAGGAAACTAATTTCTTTCATACAGGGCTTAGCGAAGTCTTGCTGATGCAAGAGTTAAGGTAATAGTCAATTTGCTCACTTTCTGTTATCGCTCCGGTGACTTCGCAGTTGCTCTTTCTAACGATGACAATTTTTGTCAAACCATTTCATTCCTGCCATTCCAGACTGATAAAACGTGGTATCACCAAGCTGTGTTTTAATAATGCACTCGATAAGTCATGTTGCCACCTGATGCAAAGCAGCTTCAATGAACAAGTGTCGCGATCGGTAGCTGAAGGTGCACTGCGGCGCCTAAAAGCCAGTCGTGCCGTACGTAGCACCATCATAATTCCTGCTGTTGACAAACGCAATGTAGCTGTAATTCCATATACCCAACAGATATCGCACAACTTAAAGAAGGTAGCGGCTCGGTACAATGTACAGGTTGTTTTCTCAGCGCCTAACAAACTGTTAAGTTTGTGTAAAAAGCTAATCACACGAAGACTAATGACAACTACAATAAGAACCACAAAATAAAGTTTGTTGAGTGCAAATGAGGTGTTGTTTATCGTATTCCGTTATCTTGCCAGCGTTTTTAATCGGACAAACAAGAAGGTGCGTGAACGATCGTCTTAGAGAACACCATTTTAAATGTAAGAAGACACCCGCAGATGGTTTTCTGGCAATTCATTGCCAAGAACGCGTGTGTTTGCCATTGTTTGACAAAACTGTCATAGTTAGACAGAGCAACTGCAAAGTTTCCATATACGTTTATCGTGAGGATCCTGTGGCTTAATTTATGAGTGAATCTCCCGGCAAAGCCATTTTTTCTCAACTTTGCAAGCGTTTTTCTCAGTGACTGTTTACATAGGTTAAAAATATTTTGATCAACGATTATGTCAACTGGTAAAACAGCTAAACAATTTTTGCAGTTGAAACATTGCAGCTGTTTTTACAAAAAAGATCGAAATTTGCAAGTTTTCTTGCTTCTATGCTAAGCCTTTTACGCTAGAGAATTAATATATGGTTTTACTTGTGACGTCACGTGAAAGAACAATCACACTAGAATTCTTTGAATCACAATGTGTCGTTGTACCCAGTTTCAAGGTTGAATACACGTAATTTATTACCGCCTAACTTTTCCTTTTTGCCGGAACATTTAAAAGGCAGTGAAGTGACCACATAATTTTTCAACGAAAATACCGCACTAAAATTATTCTCACACAGTTGCCTTCTAGGTCACTTTGTAATAGAATTGCTGGTGGTCGAATTTTGGGGTGGAGACGTTTCAAATGAAGTGACCCAGAAACGACAATACGAAAACCGCTTTGGTCTTTTGAGTGACGTAATTCCCTTAAACCAGCGTTTTGTTAAGCTATTGCGCGAGACCAGAGCCAAAAGAGTTAGGCTGCCTTACTTCGTATAACATTACAATTGCGATGTGCCGCGCTTGCACACGTATGCCATTCGTGACCTTAATGTTATAGCAGGGAGAGATAAAGAAGAAAATGCCATGCAATATAAGCTTCACGACCATTGTGTGAACAATGCTTAAGCTTCGTAGTACATTCACAAAGTCTTCTGATTGTTCATTATACTTGGAATCCATGGAAAGAAGTGCTGCGGCGTGAACTTTCCGAATAACCCTCTGCTTTTCATATTCGTTCACTCGTGCGTACTTGAGCGTCATTGTCAACAAAGAGCGTGTTAAGGCTTTAAAAGCGCTACCTCTTAGCAGATTCCCTCCATTTTTTTTCTCATAAAATCAAGCTGTTCTTGCAATGAGTCTCGCCCAAAAGCTGCTATGTGGGCTGCTCTCAATAATGTTCATACAGCGAATGTAAGTATGTTTGAGCTCCAAAGTAAGGTACAAGCAGTGGGTGTAATACAGGTGGACGGCGAAATTACATTGCATGCTTATTTATACGTCTTTACTGTCTGCAACAGCAGAGTGGTGATTAAATCTCGAACATGAGTCACGGTACTACCCGCACTAATTTTTTTACAGACATAGTCACAGCAGCTGAGCAAATAAAAAAGTGAGGATGTTGAATAGAAACCACTACAAAGAACCTTGCTGGCACTTATTTTTATCAGATTGCGTCAAAACAAAACCTGGCTTTACCTTTCTAAGGAAGTGCGAAGATGTTTGGCAGTTTAGAAAAAAAATCAGCTGAGTCTTCTACAACTTAGTATGAACTGCAAATAAAAAAAAACAGAAGCATAAGCCAACTTTTAGGCCAATAGCGATGAATCTTTATTACTTTTACTTTAGGACAATGCCCAACATTCTGAAGGGACTTATATTAAAACGTTTTTATAACGTGAAATAATATTTCAGGGCACCTTGCTTCACAAAGCTAGTGTGTCTGATTTTTAAAAAAATAAAAGGCAGATATGTTGCATCTCTGCAATTTATGCGTTATTTCTCAAGTACCTTGCATTTTTTCAAGCCACTTGTCATTAAACTCGATAAAATTATATGCCAACTTCAGCGATGCACTGATGGGGAAACGAGAAGTTTTCGAGTGCTTTAATAGTTTATTGATATCGAAATTTTCCGCATGCAAGTAAGCACCTAGGTAATAATTCCTGTATCAAATGTCGCTTATTATAATTCTTATATTTATAAAGGATGTTAAAGAAATCTTTTTCGCTCGGGTCGTCTTCGTGTATCCAGCTGACATCTGCATTTTCGCGGAGAAGATGGGCCGGTTGGGACACCTGCGCAATGAGTCTGTTAACAGAATTATAGCTAGGCACGTGTTTACTTTTTTTCTCGACCGGACGGCACCGCTAACAAGAACGATAGAAGGAGCGAGTTGCCGACTCTTGGGACGTGGCGGCCCTGCAATGATTTTCAAACAACCTTTAGAAGCCAATTTAGAAGCCTGAGCTTTGTCGAAGTATTGACATCGACACTTTTTATAACAAATTCTGGCGCCGAAACGCAGGATTCTCACCAGCTATAAGAAGTTCAGCTACAACCAATACAACTTTACCAAACAAAGAATATGGAGCATCTGCTACCAAAGAGAACCATGGCGCGCGTAGAGGTGCAGAAGCTGAGTGATGAGCTGATGCTACTCGGGGCCAGTGATGACTTGGAGCCAGACATAGAGGACCGCATCATGAAAGAAAGAGGTGAATTGGATGCCATCGCCTAACAATTGATGCAGTGATATGCGCTCATCCAACCGCACACTAGTGACGGTGACCTGGCCGAGGAATACCGAAGCGAGCTGAAATACCAGGCGCTCACCATACGCATGCAGGCCCGACTTGAGCGCTTGCAACGAAAGAGCATACTGGTCTAGCTACAAACAATGGGAACATAGATGCCTTATTGAGCGCCAGCCACGAAGAGTTCTGAAGCCTGCCAAAAGTGGCATTACCTGAATGTTTTGCAGCAATCCTCTTGAAAAGACCCTGTGAAAACACGGCCTCCTCAAAAGCCGAGTGTTTTTGTGCCCGAGTACGGCCCCTGACTGGCAGGGTGGCAGCAGCGGTGCGTGGCATCTACGGGACGACCGCAGGGTTAGTACGCGCGACTGCCACTCATATTTGCTTCCATACGATGCGGGGAAGCATGGGATTTGAAGCCACGAATATGGGATTTGGTCATGGATATTTCCGTCTCCTTTTTTTTTCATTATTATTTCGCGCGATAGGGGTTACAGACATCGGCGGACAATTAAACCATTAAAATTGGCTGTTGCGATATCATAACTGCGTTTGCTGTAAAACGTCTGAGGCAGCGCGTCCAGAGTCCGTAAGCCAACCTCCTCCGACATCTGTGCCTTGCCACCATCAAGGCAGAATTCCCTTGATGCTCCCGATCTTATTTACCTTCCCTTGGTGATTGATAAGATAAAATTTCCGAGGAGACACACCTAGCGTCCACAACCCGACTTCTTTAATGACTCCTTCCTCGTGCTCAGTGCTTATGGCAGAATTCGCAGGATGATTTTGCGTCATATTTTTGATCGACTTCAAGAGTGCCATGTAAAGAACCCCCTCCCAGAATTTTTCCTCCATGAAGCAACCCCAGGTGGTCGTAATTTCCGGAATGCTGCCGTAACACGTCATTTATCAAAATATTGCGCTTTCGCACGTGAAACCGAAACAATTATTCTAATATTGTTATTATGAACCCCTTTTTTTGTTTTACGTTCTCTTTATATTTGGTCTCGTTTCGGTTGAGAGACATATACGTCCTAGGGAATGCGCGGTAAACGTCC
>JALIZH010020753.1:0-52126 GCA_030522465.1 Rhipicephalus appendiculatus | reverse complement strand
CCTCTCTCTCCGCGTGAGATGTGGCTATAAAGAATGCATACAGTCAGTATCTTGCATTCCCTGAAGTACGCAGCAAATCGCAACCGAAGCGAGGTTCGGGGATGCTGCCATGTTACCAGAAATTGTCAATTGCCAGTTGCCCCTGCTGCTCGCTGGGCCGGACTTAGGCCGGACTGGTGGGCAGGCAGATCGCGTCGGTACAGACATATCGTGTGATGTGCGTTCTTTTGATGTGCATGGTGTTGCTGGCACCGCTCCGTATTTCTAAGAGGCTGATCGCGTGACTCCGTGTATATGTAACGTCTCTCTTCCTCACCAACATGTGCGCCGCACGCGCAGGTGTATTGTTATCCGCACGCAGCTGCGAACACCAACCATTCGGCGTAACAAATCTCGAAGGCTTTTTTTTTTTGTGTGTGTGTCTTCGGTGGAAACACGATGTCAAATGCCCAGTACAGTGAAAATCTGCGTTGCCAGGGCAAGAAACAAGGCCATCTTCGTCGATTGTGATTTACTCGAGCTGTACGCGGCGGAGAGTTATTGCTTCTAGCAAGCTAGCGCCCTTGAATGTCACTGCAGGCGCATGATGTGAAACGCACGGGAAAAAAAAAAAAAAAAAAAACACCCCGGGGTTTTGCGTGCCCAAACCAAGCTGTGATAATGTGTGGCGTTGTGGTGGACTCGGTAATAATTTAGCCCACCTGCGGTTCTTTAACCCGCTGCGGCGAAAAATTTAGTGAAACCTTTCCATCCTGTTATACGTTTCCAGCACTGATTTTCGTCAGCTATAGCAAGTTCAAAAAAAAAAATGCATCCTTATAGTCACAAAGACCACCGGGATTACCGAGAACGTCGTTTGTGAATGCTTGTCTTTTATACAGATGGAAGTCTCGCTGTGTAGAGAATATCGCGAGGGGAGGGGGGTTGAAGTCATAAATTCTAAAATGGGCACACTTCGCTGTTCTCTTAGGCTTGTGGCAATACGTAGTAAAATCCAACTGCAGAGGATCAAGCCATAGCACGTACTTTTGCGGCTGCACAATGTTTAACCTCACTCGCACACGAAATTCAAAAATTTTTTTACAGAGCTCTCTCGGGCTGCTGCCTTCTATAACGGCGCCTTTCTCTGTAGCTGCAAGCAACACACTGTTGTTCGTCTTGTGAATGGTGTTCTGGAGATTAAGTATTATTCCGAGTATTATAGGAGTGGCTTGTCTGCAGGCATGCCAGGTAATGAGCGCGCTCATGCGTTGGCCCGAGAACTTTCCTTCCGGACCACCGGGGATGCCGCAAGCAACACTCCTTGTCCCTATTCCCATTCCACTTCTTACCTGGCAAAAGCTAAGATTAAAAAAGAAAATTCAACATAGTCTTGGTGAACATTACCTTCGTGTAAGACAGCCTGTCACATTAGCACCCCAGTCTAGCATGGCTTCCACACCTTTTCGATTCCCGATGCCTAAGCTCTCAACTTCCAACAGCAAGTTTCAGCGATGAAATGGCCTCTTCGTGTTCACTTTTATTTGCTAAGCTCGTAGCAACAGCACGGCACCGCTTAGTCGTGACTGCTTAGCACTTGAAAATTACTTAGAAAAAAAAAAAGTCCAAGCAAACGTTGTTGTTTGGCAGCATTTCTTGGTCTGCTTGGTGGAGCTTTTGTTGTTAAGTGGCACAATAGTTGTAGCCATATATACACCGCCATGCTGTAATCTGATATATGTGCGCTCAAACAAGTTGTTCTACCCGGCACTGCCGAGATGCATCAGTGCATGTTGCCACAGTGGCACTACATGAAAATACTTTTTTTTTTAAATCCTCGCTTTTATTTGATTAGCTGGGGATGACATGGAGGCGGGTCTCCTCCGGCGCAGCTCGCATGTCTTCTGTGAGAGCCACATGCTGATGTTTTTCCGACGACTGCTTGAGATGTTCTGAATATTGTCGTGATGAAGGTGTTGAAGGATTTCTACGTCGGAGAAATCGTCAGAGGTGTTGAGCGTATTGCGTCGCAGCGCATCCCCTGACGGTGTTGCGTAGACGCGAACTACAGTACTTCGATCCGCAGAAGCATACTTGCATCTTGTCACCTTTTTGTGGTTGTTCCGTATCGTGAATTAGGCCAGAAGGATGCACAACCGTTTTGCACACGCAAACCCGTTTAATGTTGACTTACGGCAGCACACAAAAAACATACACGAAACAGAAAAAAAATGCTACACGCCTTAAACAAACAGGCATAGGAGGCATGCACTAACAATACAATTTCTTAATTTAGTCGCCAAAGAAGTGCAATCTATCCAATGTGGAATAGCAAGGCTTTTGTATGAAAGATAGTCCAAATATAATACTTGAGAGCACAGCTGGAGGATCGCTGAGGATTCCGCTGGGAGCCTTCGGAGCACAAGCCGAAGGAGCGTCTTGACGACCGGGTCCGAAGCGTGGCCGAGTCGGTGTCGGGCTCAGGAGGGAAAACCTCGTTGCGTCCTCCCTGCAGCGCTTCCAAAGCCGTTCTCCCTCTTCTAAGTTTTCCCGCTGTTTTCCGCCAGCGCAACGAAGACATTCGATACCGGTGGACGGCTCGGCGAACGCGGTCATCGGCGCGTTTGCGCACCGGGGTGCCTCTCATCGCCGCGCTGCCTCGTAACCAAACGCCGGCATTTCGGCAGCCGTGGCCTTCCCCGCCGCTTTCCGACTCGAGCCGCGGCTTCGTCCCCTCCTGCCACACGTGCAAGGGACTCGCCCCACTCCTATCTTTCCGGGCACCGCTGGCTGCGCGGTTCTTCGGCGGCGGCATCCACCACTCAAACGTGACACATCTATAGGTCCACAATCGTTGCGTGCGTGCAGCGAAGTAGCTTCTTCACATGTGCGTTCATAGTATCCGTGAATCGCATCGCGGCACTCGCAGAACACGGAATGAGGGCAAGAGTTGTCATGAGTACTTACTTGTATGGGTATACAGATGCATTGTGGTATACAAATATACTTGTAGGTATGCATAAAATACTTTACCATTTCCTTATGCGTTCCTCCCCCGTCAAAACCGAGATGGCTCACACCAGACTAGCGTAGCGAGCAACACAATTAGGCTTAGCATGTGCACCGATTTAGCGAGTACACCTTTATGCCTTAGGCGACGCACGTTGATACTACAGAATGGCTTCTTGGCGGATAGTTGACAGTCGGGCCCATTCATGGATTGCGCAAGGACACCGGAAGGCTGATGCAGCGCGTTTACATACACATTTATTAGTGAGTAAACGTTTGCTGGTCTGGAAGACACATAGTACACACACTCAATGAATTGAATACACGCTTTATTCATTTGCATACAATATAACCCATTCTATAATCAAATTACAACCATCGCGTACGCACAGATGTGTTTACACATACCCAAATACGAAGTGCAGACGCTTATATAGTCGCTGAATTACGACCGACGTGGTGGTACAAGTATCACGTAATTTTTGGTTAACTCTTATACATTCTATGGCTGCATGACAAGATACGCAGACGTAATTATACTGTAGCTATCCCTTAGCCAAGATCAGCAGTTACTCAAAAGCTACATAATAATGAACGTGATAATTACAGGGTTCATCGACCACCAACTATGCATACCATTCCAACGACATATTGAAGGTTGCGCCATCTCTCGACAGTTGCCACAGATAAAATTTCTCTCTATCTGATTTTTTTAGTTTTTATTGGTACTCTGGGAGGGCGCAGCATGCAGAGCAGATTATGTCGCCTTCGTCGCGTCGACTTCGTTCAGTGGTTTGGCGTTAACATCTGTTAACATTCTATTTACGCGTTTACCACAAGTATGACGATGAGCCATGGATTCATTTCAACTGCTAGCCCTTCAATGACAATGCTTCTGATGCGCTAACGACCGTCTTAGTTGTGTGTGCGTACGTTACAACTTGGGTCGTGCGAGAGAAACAAGACAAGATGGGCTGGCACCAGACGGTGTTCTTTCCTCAGCGATGTCAGAAGCTCTTGGCAACGCGGCACCTCGATTACATGAGGCCGATAGCTCCATAGGTGAAAGTCAAAATCCTATTGTAGCTGCACAAGCTACGTATACAGCCAATGGCTAGTCAGCTTGTAGCGCAACGCCTGGTCAGCGCCGGCCGTGCACGCCGAAGAGGCCGAGACCGCACGAGTGCCAGAACCAATGTAGAACTTATGTTCGGCCGGGTGCTTCCCCAACTCAGATACCCGCTACTTTGGTAGGGCTTCTAATGAGACCGTGGTGGCCAACCAGGCAACTTTTAAAAGCTGTTGGCTATGTTCGTTGACCACGTTGCTCACAAACTTTTGTCGGTGACTGTACACCCTTATGAGTGCTCTTCAGCACCCATTAGTTGTAGTACCCTTCTTGCACCCTAGTTTACACCCTTCTAGTGTATGCACCCTTTGCGTTCCGCTTGTAGGGTGCTGCGACCCAAATAGGGTGCTCGAAGGGTGTGCAGTAGGGTGTCGCACCCTTTTTCGCACCCTTATGGGTCAGAATTTGTTTAGTGTGTAGGCGACGAACCGCGCCTGTCCGAAAAGTACAGTGCAGCGCGCTGAAACCATGTAAAAAGTGTTTTACTTGAAGTAAAACTGTGTTACCCATGGCTTGCTTTCATAAATACGAATAATTTAACACTCAATGGCGCGTGTACTGTGATGCTGTGCGGCACAAGCGATTTCATCTGCGGGCGGCAATAACTTGACAGCTCCATCATGAAAACGCACTCGCCAGTTCTGCGCACCTGATTGAATTCCTCAACCTAACACGTTTTTACTGCAAACCGTCAAGCTCGATCCCCTGTTCCACAACCGGGCTCCGTGTGAGTTCGGCAGTTTGCCAAGCTGACCAAGCAGCTGAAAGGAATTCCGTTTGAGTCTAGAGAAGAAATCATGCAGAATTCGACGGCCCGCCTTGGTCAGCATTCCAAAAAGACGCGTTCCAGTAATGTTTTTGTCAATGGCGGGAACGCCTGGGATAAATGTCTGGTCTACAAAGGAAGTATAATACTTTGAAGGGAATTATGGTTTTGTACCTCCTAATCAATAAATATGTCTGAGCTAAGAATGTTTCGAGGTACCTTGTTGAACCCACCTCGTAGTGCTCACCCACGTTGCATCGCACGGTACTTTGATTTCCTGAATGGTTAATTCCCAGAATGGTTTTAACAGCTTACAATGGATAGCTCACACTTCTACGACAGTTCAATATACGGTCTTCATTCTTTCTTGACGCAAACTAAACCTTAATCTCAATATACATAACAAAGGCCGGAGCTCTAATTGATAACGGATCACTTCGTATTGTGTCGTGTTTCACTCACATTCAACCTATAAAGCTATGCATAGAGCCACGGCCGCGCTATAACGCATGCGCGGTGCTAACGTCGTCCCGACGAGGCCTTGACAGAACGAGCCTTTGTTGCGAGCACAAAGAGACGCCGCCCGGGCAGCGCCGACTTTGAGAGTTGACGCGGCTCGTTGTTGAATGACGATTGTGGTATACCGCGGAAATTTCCAGCACGGATGCGAACAAAAGAAAAAAAAAAGAGAAGAAATCGATACGGGGCTGCATACTGCTGCAGACTAATTAAAACTGCCAAGTCGAGTTCGTTTGTTCGGACGCGGCGTCTCTATTGGCGATTTCGCTTTCTCTCTCTCTCTCTCTACTTCATTTCTCCCTGTAAATTGTAATGATCATCCGCAAGTGCATAACTTACGACAGGGGCGTAGCCAGAAATTTTTTCGGGGGGGGGGGGGGGGGGGTTCAACCATACTTCATGTATGTTCGTGCGTGCGTTTGTATGTGTGCTTGTATATACACTCAAGCAAAACTGAAAAATTTCGGGGGGATTTGAACCCCCCCCCCCTCCCCCCCCTTGGCTACGCCACTGACTTACGAAAATGTAGAGTGAAACAGTTGTCGAGGGAACCACGTAAAGTGCGTCACAGCCAGGGTACGCCGTGTTTTTTCGCGCTCTTATTTACCTTCTTTTTTTTTTCTTCTTCGTCTTGGACAAAGGAGGTGCTCTGTAAATCACGCTCGTCTCGGAAAAAAGACGGCCCGACAGGTGTCACAACACTGTTCTGGAGATTCGCAGGCGCATATGACTGTCATTGCTACAAAACGCGCACGCACACGACACATTATGACCGAACATGGGCGTGAATAAATTACTCGAAACCAGAACCTTAAATAACATTAACAAACCATTGCTACGCTTACCACACTAGCAGGCACCTATACCAATAAATCCATTTCCTCTTCAGACAATGGCACAAAAGTCTTACTCACACAAGGGCACATCTGTTCCGTGTGCGCCACGTCGACTATAAACCGAGTGCGAAGATCTTTGTGCTTGTAGATTTCCAGTGTCTTCCAACTCTTTAGCCGCGTGGATGACAGCGCACGCCCGCACCCCCCGAATTGTTTTTTTTTCTTTTTTTCTTTTTTTTGCTGTTGTTGTTCCGCGCCTTGTTAGCATGTTCCCGAAGCATGTTGAGGTGCAAGCAGTTGGAGGTGTTAAGTGAATACGAGTTCAAGAGAGCCGAAGCACCCCATGGGCTCATACCAGCGACGCTGGCCCATGGAGCGCACCCGCCACGGTGGTCTATTGGTTATGGTGCTCGACTGCTGACCTGCAGGTCGCGTGATCGAATCCCGTTTAGGTGCACGTTAAAGAAACCCATGTGATCGAAATTTCCAAAGCCCTCCACTGTGGCGTCTCTCGTAATCATATGGCGGTTTTGGGACGATAAACTTCAACAATTATTATTATTACTTTGGGCGGCGTGTTTTGCGACTCGAGCCTGAGGTGTTTCTTACCGCGGAGGGCCCTCGGCGCTCGGGAGCCCTCCTGGTCATCATCGCTGCTGTGCGCGCGGCGGTTCCCCGCGCTTGTGCTGGTGAAACGGAGACTCTCTAAAAATATAGGCGCCGGACAGGCAGCTGCAAGGCCGCGGTGCCTGGCACGCCGGGCAAGGGAGATCAAGGTGACGACGTCGGGAGTGAAACTCCTCTGCCAGTTATACCAGCAGCAGCGCCTCGGGATTTTGCTCTGTTCCAGCGATGAAGGAATGAGGGTGATGAAGAGCGCTCGAGGTATTTGCGAGGAAGGGCAGAACTGTGCCGGGGGGCGCGCGCTGAGGAATGCGCGTTTGGCCGCTATGTGTTTGTTTACACAATGCCCCAGCCCCCCTCTCCCTTCTAATGTATACCATCTCCTCTCCTTTCACCATTCTCACACGCACGCACTCTGTGGCCGCTGGCGAACATCTCGCTCCATCAGCTGGTTTGATGGTAAATTATAAGATCCGCGGCGTGTAACACCTTAAGTCATATTTTACGACGTAGAAAGTGTTTTCATTTTGCCAGTGTGCGAATTGCGAGATAAGTATCTTTGCAGCATTCGTATAGGAATTGCCCCTACGTATGAAACGAAATCTAGCAGTCTTTTTTTTTTTCTTTTTTTTTTTTTTTTTTGTAGGTGGGGAAGGGGCTTTATTTGGGGGGAGGGCAAGGGGGGCAAAGGCTACTGGCGTGTCTTCCGGACAACACACATGGTTTTTAAGTCGCGTTGACCTGGCGCAAGTGTCTCGGAATTCCAGCGCGAGAGTCAACGCCAACGGTCAACATCAGCTCAATGGTCAAGCACAACGGCAAGCCCGTCAGGTCCGCGCCACCTTGTTGCGTCTTGGACATTTGTCCATGAGTTTGCCGTACTCATGGCTTGCGACAGCTCGGTACCCTGCTCTTCGCGCTCAAATTCAAGTGGATCCGTTTTCTCGTGTCACCAAGCGACATATGCTGGCCCGGGGACGTGCCCGGCTTCAGGCCCTGGGGCGCGATTCCTCGGTGTATCCACCTTGTGGGACTGTCCCACTTCGGCCTCCACTGATTCGGATGGAGCTCGGCGAGCTTTCGTCCACTTTCTTTCTCTTTACGCTGGGAATATGTTGGCGGGTTCGGTGCGTCGACGTTGTCGAGAGTGCCATGACGTCACGGCTCGCCGCTTTTTCCGAATAACTGAATGCTCTCCGCCGAAGTGGACATGTTCACGAGGTGGCTACATCGAGAATAGCTCCCATGATAGGCGTCTTTGACGATGGAACCACCGAAACTCATTTCTTCCCATAGCACAGCCCTCTACTGTGAGTGGCGCGCAGTGTGCGCTTAGCTGCACCGGATAACATAGACGCTGTTGTACATTGTTAGGAATGGGGTTGCGTGGCCGGTGCGAACGCGTGCGGGTGTCGTGCTCGGAGCAGTCATCAGGACAAGTTGGAAGACGGAAAATACTTTATACAGAGTATTTACATGTTGACGGTCTTCGTGAATAGGCTGAACAGGCACGGCGCTCCTCGATGCGCCGGATTAAATGTGGTGGTTGGGGTCCACCCCCATATCCTCCTCTCCAAGCGGTGGCCAAGAGTCCGCCAATCCTGCACCACCTGCTGGTGCACAATAGTGACCACGCCTTCGCCTCCAAGGGTCAGTACCTGTACGATGACGAAGGACCACGAGACTGGGTAATGACCGCTCTGGTGACCCTGTTGGGGAGACGGTGGCTTGTTGACAGCGCCTGTCGCAACAGGGTGGGGTAAGACCGGCCCGGCGAAATCAGCAAGGCGTCGGCAAGGGTGCGGCCCAACAGCAACGTGCGCGGGGCTTTGTTGTTCCTCCCGCTCTGGTATGTGGACTTGCAGTCGCGTAGAACGACGACCGGAGTCGGTGTTCGGGGCTGGCAAGGGCACGGCAAGGGCGTGGCACAACAGCTCCCCCGCCACCAAACAATGCATCAGGAGGACGTGCGGCTCCACGCGGCTCGGCTGAATTGATGCGGCCGGACACCAGGCTCGTCCATGGGTCTCGAGGCGAAGCTCTCAGGAGCATTGGCTGTCTCTGCAGGCATTCCTCACGAACACGCAGCTTACACGGACTCATGGTTCCTGTGGATAAGACGAACTCGACAGGACAACCATTGTCAAACCACACCTAACGCTGCAAGTGCCCTCTGCACACCCCTTGGAATGCCAGACCAGAATGAAACAAAACATACCTGACGACTAGCGTTCCCGCCCTTAAATAAAACGAGGAGAAGTGCGTATCTCATGGTGACAAGCCCAAGAACAGGCCTCAATTTCTGGTGTTGATAAAAGAACAACTTCGAGAGAATATAAGAATTGGAATTGTACCATAGTTACTTAGGCAGGAAAAGTAAACAATCAAGGAAGCCAACGGAAGCTCAAAGGCTTCGCTAAATCCTCTCTTAGCGCTCTCTTTAACGCGTAATACAGTAACAAAACAGTTCTGCTAACTATGAAATAAAAGTGAAACTAAAGATTACGCGCTCGACATAAAACAATGTTGAACTACCCTTCCCCTAAACGCTCACGCTAACTAGTACAAAAACAAAACAAAACTTAACCTACAACTAGCGTAGTTGAAATACTTATCAACCACAACGCCAGGAGGTTATTCTCTACAATCTCGACATTACATAGCTCAAAATTACTGACTCTACAGTAAACACAAAAGTGACAGTTCTCGACACATTTGGACATAAAAGTCATACGCATGACAAAAGAACTCAATAAAGTGTCATCGTGACAAATGAGCTGTCCAGTAATACATCAAAGTATCCTCCATTACAAACACGCGACGCAACATCAGCAGATGAAGTAATCTCAAAACTTCAAAACTGAATACGCTGTCAATCAATACCTAAACACAGGTTACCGCGGCGTTTCCACGAACGTATACCCTTTCATACGAACTCTGGGGAGTCGCGCATTCCACGACTTTGGTGAATGGCGATCCCGACAAAAGAAGGAGCGGTTAACCCGCCCGACAGAGCAATTGGTCGCGCACTCCGATTTTCGACCTCCACTGCGCGAGAAGGCGGCCCGTGAACGGTTCCTTATGCTCACTCACCCCTTCCTCGTCAAACAACCACCCTTCCTCCACGGAGGGTGACGACCTTTGCTCGTACTCATAACTTCGCGAGTCTTCGCGGCATTCCTGCATCCTTTGTGCAGTGAAACAGATGAGACGAAGCGGCCACTTCGCGATCTAGAATTCTCTGAAACGTATCCCTAACCTCAACGTTCGGTAAAGGCCAATTCTCAGATCAAGGGATCATACGATCCATAAACACTCACTGAATATAACAACGTAAAGGGAATAAACATAGCGTACTAACAGGCCCGTGTGGTTAATGCAACCACCTCACGTGAGACCTGATGAGCTAGAACCTCAACGACAACGCAGTGAGCACTGCTGTGCACCTTAGCTCTACGCTACTCACATTCATAGAGCGCTGAAACATTAACTCAACATTAACCGTACACCATGTCCCTCGAAACTGAGGTCATCTAAACTCGTGTCTGAACCTAAATGTTCACGAACACCATGCAATGAAAATAACTTGATGCCATATACATCAGGAGCACCTGACATAATCGGCGTTGGTTTCGTGCCAAATACCCTGCACCAAACACTTCTCAAACTTCTTTACGCCAAAACCTTCCGCAACAATGCTCATTTACTCCTGTAAGACGGTGAACTACTTCGCGCTAAACATGAAATGTACAAAAACAACCAAACTTCGGTTCCGCTCAAGAAACGCTACTACTTTCAACATTGGCGGTAGTACAAATGTTCACTCGCGACTGACGTGCTCTTATATCAAAGAAAACTCTTATTACGCCGACAGCTCACTCTGAGGCGACCACTGCTTCCGTACAATCCTTAACGGCTTAATAACAAAAACACAACTCGTACAACGCTTCAAAAAATCAAAAGTGAAAAACTGCTTAGCTGAACTAACTCGTCGTGGAGATAACATAGGAACATTACTTGAAAACAAAAATAAACAAACAAAATTCCTTCAAGAAATTCCTGTGTCTCATTCTCCCAAAACCTTACAGCTGTCTCACTTCAATCATGGTCCTTGCTTCAATCTTACTCGCGGCGGTCGCGGTCTTGACGGATTTTGACAACACCCGGGACCACAACGTGCACGTGCTACCAGCTGAACTACGCCGTCCCGCTTCATTCGGGATTTCGGCCGGTTCCTGTCAGTTTGGCGGAGGGGACCCCTGGAACGCGGGGGGAAACAATGGCCATGCCATCTTTGTGCTTGCTCCCGCGCGGTGCTTTGCTACTGTGGCCTTTCCTCTAGGACCACTTCGACACTCTTCTCTTCGCAAAGCCGCACATCTCAACCGCGCATTCCGTCGCGGGGGTGAGCGTCGTCGTCCCCTACTTCGCGCCTTTCGCCGCTTGCGCCTCACTCTACGCCACAAAGGACGTTTTGCTGAACTGGCCGATGACCCACCCTTTTTCTCGCGCTGCGGTGTGCCACCTGTCTCGGCCCTTTGCTGTGCCGCACGTGCTAGCTTCTTTATTTTGCGGCGACGTTTGCGGCGGACCTTTCCCTCGCTGCTCGCAACTTTGCTTCGGGATGCGTCATCGGCGGTTTCACAGCTCAAGCCTTCCTTCGATTCCTCAGCTCTGTTGCCTTGTCGGGCCGATTCACCTGCGCTGACCTGGCTAGAATCTAAAGCTGGGCCCTCCTCAACGACAGAGCCGAAATCCTGACACTTTGCGTCCTCGCCAAGTTTAGGACCAGCCTTGTCTTTCTCTGAAACTCTGTCCTTCCTGACGCGCGTCGTGCCTAACTTTGATTTCATCGGAAGCTTCAGCTTCGGACTTTTCTTCGAGGGCTTTTTTCGCGCTTGCAGGCATTTCATTGGGTTTGGCTACTCGGTAGACAACGTCATAGCGCTTTTTCGCCGCATTAGCGCGCTTGACGCTGCTCTTCTCTTTTGATTCAGCCTTACCACGTTTTCGGCGCCTTCTTTTGCCCTCGGAACGGCTCGCAATGCTTGCAGCCTCATCCATCGTACTCGCATGTACGGAACTCTCTCTCTTACATCGCTTTCGACGCGATCTCTTGCCCTCGGGACGGCTCGCATTGCACAGAGCCTCATTACTCGTACTCACTAGTACGTAACTCTCTACTTGAGGAGTCAAAGCTCCAAACTGCTGAACTGAGCTATCCTCGCGGTCATCGCCAGTTGGTACCTGTGACTGGACGACATCTGTGACGCTTTCTAAGCTAGTCAGCTTGCTCTGAGAAGTGCCCTCAATTCGCGATTCTCTATCGCTGTCATACACGGACCCTTCTCCTTGGCCTTCGCAGTCGGCCTCTCTTTCAAATGCAGAAAACGTACTGCACTGCTCCCTCTGTATGCACTCTACAGGTAACACAGCCTCGCTGACACACAACGGGCTAGCCAAAGTGGCATTGTCAAACTGCGATTGGTCATCATACTTTCGGCTTTCAAATTCGGCCGACTCTCGTATGGTCGCGAACACCTTTCTCTTTCTGCAACTTCTGGCTATAGGAGACCAGCGCTGGATAGGTGGCGCGCCGAGAAAGGGCACCTGGCGGTGAGTCGCGACACAACTCAGCCGCTCGCGCCCAGACGACCGGCCGCAGTGTACCGCGGCGAGAGCACGCGCGTGCGCCGTTCCCCTGCTTGATTTTAGCACGAGCAGCCGTTCCGCCAGTAATACTGCACTGTGGTTCTTTAAAAAAAAAGAACTTTGTCCGAAGGTAACTCTCACTGCAAATCACTGGAATACGGAGAGAAGATCAGCAAAGCGGACTGCGCCTATATGCTTATGGCGTCGAAGAGACAGTGCGGTGCCATGATTGCGATTCCTTCATCAACATTTTCTGGCTGCTCGATGGGACTCATGTCAGGCTAGTGCAGGCTGCACGCCTCTATTGATAAGTACGTGCTGCGTCGATATCCCGGTGCCCACTTCTGCAGTAAGAAAAATAGAGACAAGGAGTAGCGCCATCAATTTTTTTCTGGAGTGGTATGTATTCCCAATGCGGGGTATGTGTACACGCGGACGCTGATGAAGCAAACCACCGTGGTAGTATAGCACGTATGGTGTCACGCTGCTATGCTCGAGGCCGTGGTATAGATTTCCGGCCACGGCGGTGGCATTTCGATGGGGGGTTAGGCGTATTAAACAAGTAAAACTCCAATGTCTGTTAGTTCTAATTAATATTGTGTTTATTGTGAAAGAAACAACGAGCCCTTAAATTTACTTTTCTTCCCTTCATAGGTAAAAATCCAAGACATTTGACAATTCTCTAGCGAGGCATAAATTCCGATGTCACTTCGGCACGGCATCCAATGCAGATAGAAGCTTTCCGCATCGGCTGACTCCAGAAAGCTAAGCCTCGAGTAAACCGCTGCTTTATTCGTAACAAGACCCATGTCTGTAGCACAAATTAAGTTAAACGGAGGCATCACAACATCGAGTATCCATCGCGTGCGTATTTTTTATAACAGCTAGTTCAGCGGCTTGGGCGAGCGTGCCCCCGCAAACATCTCGTAGACAAGGCAGCTTTCCTTCTATACGAAACTGTTTGCAAATAATGTAGACTACTTGCCCGCCGTATCCTTCAAGATAACGCGGGGGGCATCAGGAGGAGGTTGGTGGTGGTGGTCAGATAAAAAAAAAGTTGTTAGATATGCCACATGCTGCATAATATGCTAGTTTTATTTTGGACAAACTGCCGGTTAACTGCTGGTGTTCGGCCCTGGTTTTGACTGGTGGCCGTCTTGACTATCGTATAAATCTAGCAGACATGAACAATTCGGTTTAGAAACCAGCCCGACGCCACTAGACAGGAGAGCAAGAGCAGACCATACTCCGCTCGCCCGTCCGCTTGAATGCAACGCCGCCGCCGTTTTTATTCATATGATTTAAAAGGAAAAATGTAGACGGATACGTCCTCGCTCATCTCTACATATTGTGGCACTTGAATACGCAACAGTACCGCCAGCGCCATTTGGTTTTGTTTCGGCGATGCGCGCCCGCACCGCCTCTACCAGTGGCCGCTCTCGTCTGCGGGAGCGGCTGAGAGGTGCGCGCTTTGACCACCAGGGCGGCGCTGCCCGCACCGCCAAAACTCCAGCGCTGGTTCCCCATATGACCTTTTCCTCCGCAGATGTAGCATACAACTGGTCTCCGCGCATCAAACGTGCGGTTCAAATCAATAGACGGATTTGAAATGCCCTCTCTAGACTCCATGTCATGCCCTTCTTTCGGCTGTTCATCGCGCTTTTCTTCCTCCCGTCTAAGGTACTCCGCGTGCCGGTTACTCATCTTCCCTCTTCCCCCATGCGTGTGCCGATCCGATTGTCTAGCCTTGAGCGTATGCCTAAAAGACGAGCTATATTTGCGCAATAGCGCCCCTTTGACCCTGTCATACGCTTCAGCGTCCTCTCTACTGAGTCTAGCTACCACATCGGCGGCCTCGCAGGGCAGAAGTGTTAGCAATTCCTGCGGCCAACTTTCGAGGGAGAAACCTGCCTTTTCGCACGTTCGTTCAAAATTGACAAGAAAAAGTGCGATGTCCCTGCCAACTTCGAACGGCTGCAAAAGGTCTTCCATCTTTACCGGCTCCCTTACAGCGGAAACACGCCTTGCTGCTGATAGCCTAAGTTCCATCTCCCTTAGCTCCAGCTCACGTTGCCTCTCGGCAGCTTTCTTTTCTTTCTTTTCTCTTTCATGTTCATCCCTTTTCTCCTGAAATGCGATTTTTCTAGCTCGAATA
The DNA here is from genome assembly GCA_030522465.1 of Rhipicephalus appendiculatus. NCBI lineage: Eukaryota > Metazoa > Arthropoda > Arachnida > Ixodida > Ixodidae > Rhipicephalus > Rhipicephalus appendiculatus. The sequence goes on along the minus strand of JALIZH010020753.1, from coordinate 37,457 downwards.
TCCTCATGAGCTTCCTGGGCCTCCTCGACAGTCACTCTCTCTGCCTCCATAACCGGGAGGATCTGTCGTTTACGCTTAGCGGAGCCAACCCGAATCCCTAACTCTTCGCAAATTTCAAGGAGGTCCTGCACCTTGAACTTGTCCATCGTGACACTTCACCCCGCCTCGTTTACCCTCTCCTTTAACTTAGCAGTCAAACCATCCAATTCTTGGCTGACTGAACAAAGTTAGAAATCAACAACAAAACAACCAAAACCTACTATCAAAGAGCGCTAGCTAGGTCTGGCAAAACGAGAGGTAAACTTCAGGCACTCACCACACCAGGGTAGCTGACGCTGGCCGATCCCACCGAGCTGCCATCCACTGTTAGGAATGGGGTTGCGTGGCCGGTGCGACCGCGTGCGTGTGTCGTGCTCGGAGCAGTCATCAGGACAAGTTGGAAGACGGAAAATACTTTATACAGAGTATTTACATGTTGACGGTCTTCGTGAATAGGCTGAACAGGCACGGCGCTCCTCGATGCGCCGGATTAAATGTGGTGGTTGGGGTCCACCCCCATATCCTCCTCTCCAAGCGGTGGCCAAGAGTCCGCCAATCCTGCACCACCTGCTGGTGCACAATAGTGACCACGCCTTCGCCTCCAAGGGTCAGTACCTGTACGATGACGAAGGACCACGAGACTGGGTAATGACCGCTCTGGTGACCCTGTTGGGGAGACGGTGGCTTGTTGACAGCGCCTGTCGCAACAGGGTGGGGTAAGACCGGCCCGGCGAAATCAGCAAGGCGTCGGCAAGGGTGCGGCCCAACAGCAACGTGCGCGGGGCTTTGTTGTTCCTCCCGCTCTGGTATGTGGACTTGCAGTCGCGTAGAACGACGACCGGAGTCGGTGTTCGGGGCTGGCAAGGGCACGGCAAGGGCGTGGCACAACAACATATGCACCGGACTATACGGATACTGGTTCTGCAGAGAAAGAAGCTGTTACCGGATGTTTTTTATGCGTTTGAGCTGAGGAAATTAAGAGACGAAAGATAGACGAAAACCTTCGTCAGTTCCTTTGCTCGTGACGATATCGAAGGCAGCGGAAGTGAATAAATATCGAGGTATCAGCACTCTGGGCGTGTATGCATCACGTCGTCTCTCGCGTTGCGCTGTCAGCGTTCCAGCGCTGTATCGGGGACGGATGTTCGATTTGACACGTATTGCGCGACAGAGGATGCACGCATGCAGGGTGCGAGTCGGAAAAGTCGACTGCAGACATGCAGGATTTAGCGTTTCTCGGTTTCGAAAGTCGTCGAAACTGCGTGTGACGCGGGTGTTTTGAAGGCGGGATGTTTGCCAATGCACATTGCATGTATAGGATGTGCGCGCCATCTTGTTTTAACAGTGCGTAATATATATAGCTTGCATTTGTTTTCTCTTGTCTTTCTTTACTTCGATGCCGTCTTTTCGCCGGAACGGGAACGATACTTATATGCAAGCATCGTTCCATTTCCACAAAAGTATTGTACACGACAACCGGCTGTCTGCTTAGCTGTCTATCTAGCCGTCTATATCGTGAGTACTGGGAGATATCCCCGAAACCTATACAGCTTTATTGCCAGAAAGGTATGCCCGCTATAGTATATGCCGTGTGTGTGTGCGTGTAATACCTTTTTTTCGGCGATGGTAAATTATGGTGGACGTAGATGAGCAGAGAGAACCCATAATGTTCGCCGTCGTTTGGAGCATGTGGCCATATTGTAATAGTTAGCCCCTTTTGTTTATCAAGGCATTTATCATCATTGCCATAATTGGCTAATTATCCAACTGGGATAAATTGCTTATGGATTACTAACAATCGATAACTAATTATGTAACGGCGCTACCTTCCATGGTCATCAGTGTATTTATGTTCACTGGAGGACGAAGGACCTCTCCCAATGACCTCCGATTTCTCCTGACGTGCGCGAGCTGTTTTTATTTTGTATTCTTTCGAAGACATAAAACTGGCTATAATTACTTGACCTCTAATCGCAACAAAAGTGGCAAAGAGAAAAGAAAGGTAGGTCATTTCGAAAAACCCCGGACGAAGTTTTTTGTTGCTGTGTATGCGTTACATATTTTTTTTTTTCGAAGCCTGAAAAGCAACCTGGGAGACCTGAAATGTTCAGCGGGACCAGTGTTATAGCGTAAACGAGAATTTCCACAGTTCTGAGCATTCATTGTTCATTGACACCGCTTGCTACTGAGTTCAGTGCATGCTGCTTCACTGTAACGCTGCGAAGCCAGCGATTGCGCCGTCGCTCGCACACTTGCATGCTTGGGATAACGCATCGTGCACGTCGTACATGGCACACTTGCGAAACTTCTGTGTGTGTTTGTAGGGTGCAAGCAACACTTAATTGCTCGCTGGCTCGCAGCTGTTCAGTTCATAGTGTATCCGGATAGCTGCGTTCGCAACTGCGCGCGGCATTTGGGAAACGATAACTGTTGCTGGCAAGCTTTGGGAATCCGGAGTGGAAAATTGATTGCCTTCGCTTGTCAGGGTTTCTTCTGCGTGGCCCTTTAGTGTGTTTAGTATAATTCCAAATTTTTGAGTCTTTTTGCTGGCCTGTATTTAAAAAAAGAAGATACGTATAGTGTAACATACACGAGACGGCTACAAGAGCACTTAAAATACAAGCACAAACCTCGAGTGTTTTGAGCTATCCATACCTTTATTTATTTATTTTTTTTTAATATCTGCCACAGCGAGGGCTGTGCGAAATTTCGTCTTCGATGTGCGCCGATTGGCTGGTGAGCAAAACCGGAAAATTGTTGGCAATCGAAAAATTGATGGCACCATATAAAGCCTTTCTGGCGACGTCACTTTTACCTCACTGTGTATGCTCTGCGGTGCTCTTGACATGCCAAGAATAAGCGGACACACCTTTTCAGCGTTGGTTGGTGGTAAAGTCCATAGCATTTCATTGACGTAGCATCTTGTATTGTTTCTAGGTGGATGTGTGCAACATTTTTTTTTTTTTGCGCTTAACATTTCTGCGAGTGTTACCTTGATGTCTTTTCAGTGATCGTTTTGTGTTTGTTTGCCAGGGAACACCCGCCACGGTGGTCTGGTAGTTATGGTGCTCGACTCACTGACGCGCAGGTCGTGGGATCGAATCCCGGTCGCGGCGGTCGCATTTACGATGGAGGCGAAAATGCTCGAGGCCCTTGTACTTAGATTTAGGTGCACATTAAAGAACCCCAGGTGGTCGAAATTTCCGGAGCCCTCCTCTACGGCGTCTCTAATAATCACATGGTGCCAACATGAATCCCAACAGTTATAATTATAATAAGTTTGCGAGGTCATGTTTTGTTATGGTTTGAACGTGCCAGCAGCACGACCCGCACTTGGCTCGCGTGGTTTATCGCGTGCCTGTGAAGGTTGAGAGTTTGCCGTAGACGCACGTACACCACAGCTGAACTCATGAACTCATTTAGTACGCCGCTTTAACCTCTCAACGAAAAAAAGAAATCGCACAAGATTGTGTTCTTTAAAAGTCAGACTACACTTTACATAATCGGTCAAGGAACGTTGAAAGTTCTAACTTTTTATATTTTAACTAGCCATGCAGCGCCAAGCCCAGCTTCGGCGCAGTTACAGCAATCATCCGGTTACAGTGATGTGGCGCGTAACGCTCGTCGAAAATGCCACTCTCGTAAGGTTCGCGCATTGTAGTGTTGTCAGACGTTCGAAAACACCAACCTCGGTGCAAACGATGACGTCATCACGTGCATGTAGTTGTTTCAGCTATCGAACACGTCAGGCTCTGTACTACGTCACGCGAGGCGACACTGTCGCCGAGATTGATCGTTCTCGGAGTACAACCCTCGGGGTCGATTCAGCGAGACGGCGACCTTCTGCGCCGGGCGCATGTTTTGTGTGGGGGGGGCCGTTGTTCGGTGCCTAAATTGGAAGCAACTGGTTTTTTTTCTCGATGACGCATCGGTTGCGCCCAAAGTAGGGAGCTGAGCGCGAGCTGCTCTATTCTATACGGCGTGCGTGACTCGTGTTCGAACAGCGGGCGCTAGCCACCCATGCACGGTCGTTTACATTCCGCGGCTGCATGGTCGGGGGAGGCGGCGAAAAATAGCCGAGTGCGCGGGGATCCTGCGTGCATGCAAGCCACGCGGCAGGGTTTTCCGAGTGTACAAGCTGCGGGGACGGGACTTTGCACGCTACGTTGATTGCTAGATTTACCGCGTTCCCCTTCGTGTTATGTGACTACCGGCTGTCCAGCTTCGTTTAAATAAGGTGACAGCTCGACGGTTTTTCGACTCCAACTTATCGCTCCGATTACGCACGGCTTTAGCGGTGTGCGACTGCACGGTGGCCTCACGACTCGATAAGATACGTGCACGCTTCTTTATACGTAACTTGCAAGTGACGTCAGTTCCTGTCTTCCGTCCGCCATCACCGAGCCCACGGAGCACGTATACGTCTCAGTGACGGCGCCGTGTTTACGTTCGTGCGGCGGATCGTTTGCCTTGCGCTTGTGACGAAGGAGAATCGTTCAGGACATTATGCAGCCTGCGGCGAAGCAGTGTTGACTGGGGAACTCGGATCCTCCTAGTCCATGATGTCGCACGTAATGGGTGAAACAACTTCGCACGAGTCTTCGCCGCCCGCATTTTACGGCGCTCAAACTGCACAGATTTCGTCGCTGATTGCTGCATACAACCATGGCCCAATAACACAAACGTTGTTCAATGTCTTGAGGTCATTCCTGTTTATGCGTGCATAAGCCATGTGCTCCGCTTCTCGGACAGCTACTTCGTGCAGTCGCACGGGTTTGTGATCACCTTTGGCACACAGTACGTCCCCGCGCGTCTGGTCCATGTTTTATTTAATTTACACTTCTCGTGAGGCAGTCAAATATCGAACAAATCGCCATTGCGACGCACGGCGTTAACGGGAAATGCGAGAGCCGCGCAGCTTGACTCGGTGTCGTCTTCTGCCATGTGCTCGGTGATGGCGGCGCATATGCCGAGATCGTATCTCAGATTATTTAAAGCAGCATAACTCTAATAAGACATACTTACAGCGGAACATAGCAAATTTACACGACACACTCGCAAGCAAAAGGAGGCAGCACCATTCATAAAATTCTACAAGTCACGCAACAGATGTCCTAAATGGTAAATCGTCAATGCACATTTTTCCTAACTACAAGAAGACGCACACGTTGCTGTTAATGTCGTTGCTCTGATGCTACGTATTAGTCTCACTGGTTCTTAAATATGATGAGTCTTGAAAGGATGGATCGCACTTTGTCCTTTGTAATAGACCGATTCATTTCTTTTGTTATATGGTGGATCCTGAATTTAATGTAGAGCTCAAGTATATCTTTGCAGAGCTTGTAGGCATGATTGTCTAATGCGTCGCAGTCCATGCGATGCTGATCCAATTCATAAAACAATTTTTAGTCAGACAGCATGTTCAAGATTTCCAATACCAAGTGCTTTGACTTTGAATGGACTGCTTGAATGTTCTCGGACTCTGATTGCAACCGGCGGAGTCCCTTCTCTGCCACTTCACAAAGCGAGATGACGTCCTTTGAAGGTGATGCAAGCCCACCTCGGTTTTTTATTGTTTTAACAGCGCAGGTTTTTCTTCAGCATAAAGACAGTTCTAACACATTCATCACAAGTACTTTTCGAGGCAACTTTTCGAGCCACAAACCCTGCAATGTAGGGCACAACAGAGCCAACAAATGGTCAGAGGCTTTCTGGGAACTCCTATGGCTTCGTCTTTGAACGGTTTGTGCAACCGTAAGCCACACATGAGATAAGCATGATGGCTATGCTCGAGTTAGATGCCGTGCACGTGAACTTAAGCACCACAGTCGACTATAGACTATTTTACCTAAGACATATGGGCGCCGCCATCTTGGGCTGTTAAGTAGTTGTTTTCTTGTTTTTGTATATTGCGTTGTGAATTAATAAGGCCATGAAACATCACGTGCACCAATTCAACCGTTTTCATGTGTATGCGTCTACCGTAACACTGTTCGTTTAGTTGTTAAAGATGCAAAACACAAAGGTTAACAGCCCAGCATGGTGGCACTGAAACCCCTCCGTAAAATAGTCTATACGTGTGCACGCAAAGCGGGCGCTGCAGCGACTGGAGTGTTTTCTGCCCTCAACAAGATGGCGGCGCGGCGGCGGCTTCACTTCGCGGGCGCTGCCTCAAGCCATGCAGTTCCACCGCTGCACGTGTTACCCCGTCACTCCTACACTCTGTTTCACACATCAGGTGCAACGCTGTGGGACTTCTTGCAGTCGATGCGTTCGCATTCAGAAATAGTTCAATGTTGTTACTTCCCAAAGTAGATTTTTCTGTTCGTTTTTAGGGTCATTATTAAATGAGCATGTTTCTTACATGACAAGTAAAAAAAATGCCCCCCACCTCCCCGAAGGGAATCGTGAGGAAATGCGATTGCGCCGACACCGACTTCTGCCATCGCCTTGAGAGGCGCCCAGCCAGCGAACGGTCGAGAGTGAGGCGCGAGCGGACGGGAGAGTGGGGCGCAGGGAGAGAGCGAACGGCGAGAGAAGGAGCGGCGAAGCACTGCACCTACCCTCTCCTACACTCTCTCGCACCACATGCTCCGGTTGCCAGGGGCGAGGATAAGCGCGCGCGCCCGCAGCGGTTGCTATGGGAGAGGGAGTGAGAGCGGAGAGATAACACCTGCCGGCGCGCGGACACCTCCTCAACCTATCCTCCTCCTGCTCCGCGGACAACGCCGCCTGACATAGCCCTACTAAGAAATGCATTCGCATTTAAAATGTTGTAAACGCTCGGCCCGCGCGAGCGTTTACAGCGACAAAAGCCGACCACGAGACGCGCGGAGGGATACGTTTTGCTGAACGAACTTCTTCCATAGCTTCCACAGCGTTGCACCTGATGTTTGAAACGGAGTATAGTGCAGTTGCTAAAGTGACGGGCCCCCGTCACCGCAGTGAGGGACGCGACGTGAATGAGTTCCCGTAGGGGCGGTAAATAATGGGAATTTTGAGGTAGCAATATCAGCGTACTGATAAATTATACGTTGGGCGCGTTGTAAGGTTTAAATCGATAAATGAATCATTATAGGCACCTTCTAGTGAGGCGTCGTTCGCGAATCGATTTGCGTATACACAAGCGGGCATATATATACACGCTGTTCTGCATGTCACAATCCGACCGGCCTTCCTTGTTTTTAACCAGGAACTTTTCCGACCCCTTTTATGTACACCTCTGCGTGTTTTTGTGCGTGCACGTATAATATCGCGGTCGATACGAGGCGGTCGGTATGAGCTACACCGCGGGAGCGCGTGGCCAAGCGCACATAACATGTTTCCATGTTATCAAGGGCAGGGTATGGCTGTTCCTGCGAGTGTGCATCGCCTCCACTTGCTTTCACGCTCGCCCTCGTTTCGTATACTGCGGTGATGTCAGCTTCTAAAATGATAACTTCAAGGGTGAAAGCAAGGAAGCGGGGGGCGATGCGCATTCGCAGAAACAACCACTCTAGCTCTCCCCAATTGCTCGAAAATATGGCGCGATCGGCGCCGTTGTACAACCTTGGCGTGTGCTCGGCCACGCGCTCGCGTGGTGTAGCTGATACTGAGCATGATGCTACATATACATAGAAGCCTGAAATTTCAAGGGGGAGGAGGGTTGAACGAGTTGAACCCCCCGAAAGACAGCCTCCCTGACTACGCCACTCAGCAGCAGCTAGCCTTCCGTTCGGGGCGCGGTCCCAACGCCGGCCGTCACTTTCGTCATCTCCATTTTGCTCCGCGTAGGAGGCGGTGGTGGTCGTTGTGTGTGCGTTTGTGTGTGTGTACACACATAGGCGTGCGCACGGGGGGGGGGGGGGCAGAGGGGGGCGGCCGCCCCCCCCTAGTAACCTAGGAGAGGGGGGGCGCAAATTCTGCCCCATACATTGACTTATAGGGAGGGGGGGGCGCTGAAATGAACCTTCGCCCCCCTTGCCCCCCCCTGAAGGGGAACCCTGCGCACGCCTATGTTACACACACGTGCACGCATTGCACGATGCCGACGTACTATACGATGTCGTCGCACGCGGCCTCCCGATTTGGTCTTCGTCGTGGCGGAAGGCTCCGCGCGTGATGCAAAAGCAGCGTGCATCCGGTGGTGGCGGTGCCCGCGCAGCAGGCGTGGCGCGCGCATCTGACGACGCAAGGTCGCTGCTGCCAAGTTCTCTGTACCCATACACGCGCGTATATCACGTTCGTTCGTTCGTTTGTTTGTCTTTTTCATTTGCGTGTACACGCGAGCGAGAATGCGCGTGTTATTTCGCCGCGTTGCGTCTGGCGGAGGTCTTCTCTTTTCGGTTCCGCGGTGGCGGATGCGTTGCACGGTTCAGTGCCTCGCACAGCGACGCGGCGCCACGGGGACCTTTTTGCTTATATGTACTAGTACAAGGTTGTACGCGACCGTGCCGCGAAGGACTCGATATGGTATATATAGCGTGCGGACTTCGCGTTCCGGTGGTGGCTGTAATAAAACAAAAAAGAAAAAGGGAAAACGACTGGACGTGGGCGTGGCTGGTATATATACACTTCGTTCGCCTCGGAAAAAGAAAATAAAGAAATCCCGTGTTGTGTGATGCGTGCTCGGCCGCTCCCCAGTCTCTCTCGTTTTTCGCATCGTTTCCCGTTTCCTGATCTAGGATTCATGAACTGGGTTTCGCAGTGTCGGAAGAAAGAGAGATATAAAAAAGAAAAGAAAAGGGTGATGTAGCGGCCTCGCTCGCGAAGCTTACGGCGCGTATACATAAACAAGGCGAGAGAGACCGACCTTGCCCGCTGGGATGCGTTCTGCAGGAAGCACCCGTCGTGAATGGTTAGGCGTAAACACTGTACGTTTCAAGGCGCATGTACGTACGCTCTTGTTCTGGGCGGTCTCTTTCTGTTGGCTTTCTGTTGTGACCTTCTGGCCTTATAATACAGGTCATGTGGTCACTCCGCGGCACTGGCCATGTTCAGGAAAAAAATAAAATAAAAAAGGGCGAAGTTTATACTAGAAGAAACAGCAAAGCTGGTCGATCTTAGGTGCTTAACGTGGCCCTATTGGCTTATACTAAGTCTTTCCTTGGCGTAGACAAAGTGGAGTCGAACCAGAGACCTTACAAGAGTGTCCAATATCCAGCACCAGTACTAACCTGCAAAGCTGTCTGTGGCAGCCACGGTAGAGGTGCGGGCCTTTTATGCGGCTCGCACGGCGGCTGCGCGGACTGTCTCCGTCGGTGGTCGGGGCTGAAAGCATCGGCGCGGAGGGTTTTCTGCGGACAGCCCGACGTTTTACCTCTCGCTTGAAGAGCTTCGCTGTTCACGAGAAACAGCGCCGTTCGAAGCGCGTATACGTTATGTCTGGTTAAATGTAACTATACTGGCTCGTTCCTTTACTGGGCGAGGTACCGCCTCATGTGCTCACGGCGACACATACAAGGGCCCAACTTTGAAAAACAAGGACGTGCGCTACGTCTTGTCGTGTTTCTCGTCCCCGTAATTCCAAGGCTACGGCGTCACCTGCTGCAGAGAACTAGCCCAAAAATCTGCACTCCTTAATAAAGTTCTTCGGACGATCGATAGAGCTCGTGGTGTCGGCGGAAAAGTTCCCGCGACCATATTGATTTAAGCAATATTGTACGCACAGTTCCTAAGGGGGCAATAATGTCTGTGGGAAAGTTTACGTCTGTTAGCGTATACATCCCTCTAAGAGCATATAAGCTTCGCTTGTTCTTTATCCTTCCTTTCCAAGCGCAGGGTAGTCAACCGCACACGTCCTTCCTTATCCCTGCTTAAAAAGCTGTTAAGCATCAAGGAAAACTGCGACTGCTGCTCTTTTATTTGTGTAAAGAGAGCGAGAAGGTGTTGCTTGTCAAACCTTATTAAGTTCAGGATCGCATTAGTCGTCTGTTCGTTGAACTGTGAACTGCAGTTTCCGGAGCTTCAATTCAGCGTGCGCTGCCAGACGCGCGGTACTTTCAGGGTACGTTTAGTTTGTGTGCAGTGGCCCAGGTTGCTGCACCAAACGGTAGTCTCGTAGTCCGTAAAGGACTCAATGAATCTCATTGGCCCGGGGTGGTCGTGAGACGGGCCGTGACCTCCAAGCGCTCTGCGCCGAGCGGTAGCCCACACGTCCAGGTAGGACGGCGCTGGCTTCAAGCCACACGGTACTCACAATGTACGTCTGCATTGTGTGCGGCGACTCAAGTTGCCGCACCGAACGGTAGTCCCTCTGTCCGAAGAGGACAGTTTGCGCTTCGCTGGCTTGCAGCCGTGCGGCAGGCTACGTCTGTTTGGCGCGAAGCGCCAAACGGTGGCCTCCTCGTCCGGGGTAGGACGTTCTGCCCGAAACAAATCTTCTCTCCCTCACAACCCTGGGAGAGAGGTGGTGCCGGGACAGACGTGTGGATGATGATGGGTTGATGAGTTATGTACGACTCTGGGACAAAGCGCCCCCGGGCGCTATACGTCTCCTCCCGTCTGACAACGGCACCACGTGATATGTTCTAGTTGTGAATTGAAACAGCATCGGCCAACTATTCCCTGACGATGGAGCTCGTATCCAGGTGCAGTGGTTTGGCATGACCGTGATGGCTCCATTGAGTGTAACCGACTTCGTATACGATCCTTGACATCTTTTTTGTCAACTTATTGTTCCTATATTATGACCCAAGGCCTCGGGCTTAGTGTAATAGGCGCTCTCCTGTGGCGTGTGCAATGCCCCTTGCTCGATATACGCTATTTACGTCGCTCAACCGCAACTTTTCACGGCGACGCACCGTACAAAACCTTTGTGCGTTGTGCGAGGCAGCTGCTGACAATAATTGCTGTGGCAGCACGTGTGGTTGCGCTGTAGATTTTCCTAGCTGCTGTAAAACACTGCGTTTTAGATGTGAAGCATCTTATGGCGAAGCTTAATCCGGTGGTGGTGTGCGGCGTGGCCTCCCTTACTGCGCATGCGCAAACCCTTTAAAAAAATAAAAAAAAAACCTCTCCTCCCCCTCTCTCTCCTCTAGGCATCCCTCCCCGCGGCAACCACACCCTCACTGCGCATGCGCCTCCCCTCCTCTCTCCCCTCCTATGCTCCCCCCCCTCTCTCCTCTAAGAATCCCTGCCTGGGCTCCCACTGCGCATGCGCGTCCACCCTCTCTCACCTCTCCTACGCTCCCCCCCTCTCTCCTCTAGGCATCCCTGCCCACAGCGTCCACACCCCACTGCGCATGCGCGTCCCCCCCCCTCTCTCTCTCTCCTCTCCTACGCTCCCCCCCCTCTCTCGCCTCGTGACACCGACGCAGGCAGCGTCTGCTAGCGAGTTTCTTGGTTGAAAAAACCGACTGCTCGCGCTGCACAACCGTTCACTGTCCATGGCATATATATGGCAATGGATCTTGACCTCCAAGGTGGTGCCGGTGGGAGATTTCTCCTGTGTGTTGTTGAACAATAAAAATTCGCAGCGTGCGCGTTAACTAAAAGCGCACTGCGGGTCTCTGTGTACAGTCGGAATCTTCTGTCTCTCATTGCCCATTAGCAGCGATTGGCATGTTCCAGTAGGAAACACCGCTCCATCACTGTCTGAAACTCTGACATCGTTGCTCGTCTAGACTTGATGTTTTAGGTAGCAACGACGAACCTTTAACTCTTCATACGCGCAGTATTTACCCTAGCCGAGAAAAAGTACTTGCCGTTCGAGCGGAAACCAGCCACTGCGACTGTCGTTCGCAGGTGAAGGGCAGGCGTGGCGCGGTTCTGTGGGCGGAGCTGACGTGTCATTGGGTCGGTGGGTCGAAAAATACATTTGGAATCTCTGACGTCACGCGCGCAGATATCGGCGCCAAATTTAAAAATAAAACTTCAACCTTGATTTTCTCCGCTAATAATGAACTTATGATAGGGAAACGTATGACATTAGAGTTCTCAGAGTGCAGTTTGTCAATATAAACTGAGTCATTGTTTCGCTTTAGTGTCCCGTTAACACAGCAGACGAAACAACAGCGCTGACAACGTGGCGGAAGCTGGCCATTGACGTCACTAGTATTCGCGGTCGCCTGATAGTATTTGTTCGCGAGCAGGGCGAATACGTCGCTGGACCCCCAGTGCTCTTCGAAATCGAAACTGCCTGCCGGTCGTAACATACGAGCATGTAATTAAACGTTCGTTTCGCTCTGGGACAAATGTTTCGCTGCCGCTATTAACTTGTCAGTAGCCGCAGATTAAGAGCGAAAAAACGGAGGTTAACAAATTTTCTGTCACCACTCCTGTAAAGAGACTGTGCGTGCAATTACGGGAAGTGAAGACACCACAACCGCCGACTAACACGAAAAAAAAAAAAAGAAAAAAAAACGTAGTTTTCTTACAGGATTGTTCCACCCAATCACGCTTACTCATTTTCGTGGTCACGTCAAGGCACTTCTCGAGTGTTTCAGGTAGTTGACTTTCCTATACAGACGCACGTTTCCATTAAGGAAATGGATTTAGACATTCTGTAGACGGTCTAAATCCATTTTCGTAAAGGAAACGTGCAAAACCCATTTTTAGACAGTCTATAGACTGTCAATATCCAATTTTTCACATCACATCACAAGTACTTTAGTTTTCCTTAAAGACACCTCGAGGGGATACTACAACATATAAAAATTTTTTATTGCCCAGAAGTTTTCATCTTGATAAATAAGAACACAATCGATGAAAAAAATGTTGATGGGCATGCAGTGGTGACGACGCCATGAGGAAGGTCATTCCTGTCTCTTTTGCAGTCCGTATAAAGAAGGAGACCTATAAAGTGGTCGTTTTAATCCTTAGTCAGGCAACTTGAACTGGATGACTGTGCGGGGAGATATAAGGGTTCTGTACGGGTTCTGTCGCTGGTGTTTGGCGGGAAACTTGAACGTCACAGTAAATCTTGTCAGTGACTCTGACAGCGTTGCTCGGCTGAACTTCACATTTTGAATGGTAATGACGAACCTTTAACCCTTAATGCACGTAGTATTTAAATTAAGGGAGAAAAAGTACTTACGATTCGAGCGGGAAACAGCTTATGCGTGACTGTCATTCGCAGGCGAAGGAAAGACGCCACGCGGTTTTGTGGGCGGAGCTCATTTTTGATTGGGTGGGTGGGTCAAAGCTTACACAGCGTGCGTTATTCCCAGATTTATTGTTTTCTTTCGTCTGACATTTTCATAATTAACAGCGGAAACATTTTCACTCGACGCAATGCCTCGGAAGCTTCGCTGACAGCTTTGTTCCGCGGGCATAGCTACAAGTAAACATTTGTTTATACGAGGTGACTCTGTGTATCACTCTCACAACCACCAAGGTGACATCTGAAGGCCGAGCGCCAGAACGAATGCGCGTTGGGCGTCCGAAGTATCTCGCTTTTTTTATGCATTTTTTCCTTTATTTTACTCGCGCTTCACTGCGCTGATGTTTTCGTCATCGGCAATCGGTAGTTTCTAGTTTTTACATGGTTCTGTGCACGTATCCGCATGTAGTGTGAATGTAATGTAATGTGCATGCACATAATACCGAAAAAAAGTGGGGGGGGGGGGGGGGGGGGACACAAGCGCTCACCTCTTCCCCACTCCTACTTGTCGTTTGTCGCGTGTCATGATCGAATAGCGGTTCAGTTGAGACAGCTGCCATCTATCTGCAAACCTGCAGTACATAGGCGTGCGCGCACGTGCGCTGCGGTAACACAACACTGTAGTCACACAGCCTTCCGATTGGTTTGATCTGTAAACTTTTTTTCATAAGTCAGCTTGTCCGCATGTTAATTTCGAGCGCCGCCGCCAGGAAAACGCGAAGTCTCTGTTGTCTTCCTCTCCAGCGACGCTTGCATCTTTTTGTAAGCAACCTTAAGTTCTTTTTTTTCTAAATCCTCATTTCGCTTTAAGCATTACGAAAAAGGAAAAGAACAGCGCTGCGGTCGTGTCTCTACGGTGGCGCTGCGGTCGCGTCGCTAGTGGCGACACCTCGCGTCGCGTGCAGTGTGCAAAGCGCTCCTCAACCCGACTGTTTGAGCGGTATGCATGGGTTGTTTAAAGCGATGTGAGTGTTTAGAGCGACGGTTTAGAATAATAGGTGTGTTCGAGGTTACTGTATAGTTTTGTCACGCACTTTGTGTTCGACGTTATTACCGCGAAGTTTGTTGTGAAATGCTACATTTTGCGCTGGCTGTCACCGGCACCATTAGCGCCACCGCGCTGGTAGGGGTGGGTGTGATCGTGATATTTCGACTTGTAGCTTATGGGCGCACTCGCCCGACATATTAATATATATATATATATATATATATATATATTATGTTGTGCATATTACATATTTATTGTTTGTTACGAACTGCGTATATTTTATGTACCAATCCTTTATTGTGATTAATTTAATATATGCATATTTTGTTGTGCACTAATATAATATATACGCCTAATATAAACCCTGGCACTTTGGTGCCTCGAGTTGCCCTGGCATTGCACCGGCCGTTAGGGTCAGCTCGGCACTTCCTTCCTAAGAGGTAGGAAGTGCACTTTTGAAGTACAAAAACAGCGACCCTGGTCATGACACGGCTTGCACATCGGTGCTTACCTCCGAGCACGCCATGTGTATGCACCGATTTCAATCGGGTTTGCGATGCGTTACAACTTCGTTTCGAGGTGCTGCATCCCTTGCGTCACTTGTGCGGCTGAGTGGACGTGCGTGGCGTTGTTCGTGGGTTTAAATACTGCTACATTACTTGTTGGGCCTGGGAAACGTGTGCAGAATGCCTGGCGCACAACGAGTCCCGTGCATTGGCATGTGTGTTATGAAAAGCGGTTCAATTGAGATTTATCCGCGGTCGATCTGTAAGCGAACACGTATCAACATGACATGCCGATAGAGCATCCGTTTGATCGGGTTCTATATGGATGTACAGCACTCACAGATTCAAACGCGACATCATTTTTTTTTTTTTTAGTATAGCGACTGGTATGCGTCATTTCTCAAGATAGCCGCGCCATGTCACGGACACATTTGGTCTCTACAGATAATGTTGGCGCTGATCTACGCGATCGAGTCCAAATTACGTCGATATGACCTGAAGTGAAGACTGTGGAAACGAATGTGTGTGCGTTACTTAGCCGTAAATTGTCTTGTTCCAATCCGTGATTATTGTACGTATCGGATTTGTGATCGTTTTCATTTCTGCGTGTACCGGCCAATTACGTAGCTAGAAGTCGGTTTGTACGCAATTTTAACTTCGAGCACCGTCGTGAAGAAAACGAGAAAGATTTCTTGTCTATGCCTAAATTCTCTTGTCCTTAACCCTTTGAGGCGCTATGTACACAATTGTGTACACTGCTGCTTGATTTTTTTTATTTGTATCAACTAGGGTAAAAAAAAAAAAAGAACAAGATATATAAAGCTTTGGATGAATTGAACCTACCTCAAAATAAATTTCTCTTCATTTAACTTAATTTTGAAGTGTACTTTTGCCTATGATCACTTATTTTGCTAAGGTACATCCACGTCCGACGAGTCGTTCGATGTGCCGCTTGCTCCGAGCCATGTGAAAACTATAATTTTTCTTTGCTCAGTATGGACATAACCAAAAATGAGTTTGCACTCTATTTCTACACTGAGATTACATTCTATTTATGCCGAAACAGAGCATGCATGAATAAATAGATATTTAATTACAACTTAAGAGGGATTATTTACAATAACACGCATAATTAATATATTATGACATTATTTTTGTTGCAACAGAATATTGAGTGCCTAGAAAAAACGTTGTATTGATTTGACACATTTGCAGACAGTTTTCCATAGGTGACGCCTGAAAGGGTTAGACGACATATGCATGCGTGTGACCAACCTTGAAGGGATTTTCTTCCCCCCAGTGTGCATTTCCTCTTGAGCATTGCAGACAAAAAAAGGGACTGCGTATTTAGAGCGAGCCTCGCTGATAAGGCCGGTGGTGCGCTGCGGTCGTGTCGCTAGTGGCGACACCTTGCGTCGCGTGCAGTGTACAAAGCGCTCCTCGCGTCGACTGTTTGAGCGCTATACATGGGTTGTTTAAAGCGAAGTACAGGCTTCTAATGACGATTTAGATTAAGAGGTGTGTTCGAGGTCTTTGTCTGGACTTGTGACGCACTTTGTGTTCGACATTTTTACAGCTAAGTTCGTGAAATGCTGCATTTTGCGCTGGCTGTAACCGGGACCATTACCGCCGCCGCGTGAGTAGGGGTGGATGTGATCGTGCCATTTCGGCCCATAGCTTATTGGGCGCTCTCGCCCAGAAATTAATATATATTTATTATGTTGTGCACATTACATATGTATTGTGTGTTACGAACTGTATATGTTTTATAATATATTTATTGTTCGTTACAAACTGCATATATTATATATACAAATCTTCTATTGCGATTAATTTAATATTTGCAAATTTGTTGTGCACTAATATAATATATATTCCTAATATAAACCTTGGCACTTGGTGCCTCGAGTTGCCCTGTCATTGCACTGCCTGACAGGGTCAGCTCAGCACTTCCTTCCTAAGAGGTAGGAAGTGCACTTTTGAAGTACAAAAGCAGTGACTCTGGTTGTGACATAGCTTGCACTTTGGTGCTTGCCTCCGAGCACGCCATGCGTATGTACCGATTGCAATTGTGTTTCCTGCGCACGACTGCTTTGTTTCGAGGTGCTGAATCGCTTGTGCGGCCGACTGGACATGCCTGTTTGGACCTGCCCTTATTGAGAGTATAGCATGGGTTTAATTATTTCTACCTTCATGATTGGACCAGAGAAATGTGTTCAAGATATCTGGCTCACAAATAATGCATTTGCTGCATTAAGACAGCTGCTTGTGCAACTCTTCACAACGTGGTCACTTTTCTTGCATACAGTATTTCTGTAGTTTTGTGTTGTTTTTGGAGAGACACGAGAAATCCAGTGTGCAGCTAGGCACTTGTCAGTGTTTTTGTCTTGATAAGCCAGAGAAGATGGACTTGAAGCTCAACTGTTGTCATCTGCAGGAGTCATGAAATTCCGACATCTCATCTGGATGACAGTTGAGAGTATGTGAATAAACACGCTTCATGTTACGGTCTAAAGGGATATCTCATTGAAAAGTTCCAGTAACCAAAAGTATGTCTGTACAAGATATCTACTGATTGTTTCAAATGTTATGTGAAAGCGTCAATGCGGCGGTGTTTTTGGTGTTCAGATCATGAAATTAAACTAACAAACTTCCTTTTTTTCTGCCAGAAAAACAAGCTTTCTTCACTAAAAATGTCAATTGAGCTTTGAAATACTTCAGCTGATTATTGCTTACTTTTGATTGATTGCAATCCATAACTGTATCACGAGTGAGTCGCAGTACCTGTAAGGCACCTCAAGTCTTAGCAGTTGCTGTTGATCGTTTGAGTTCATGCAGTTGTGCAAACGAGACAGATGCTACTGTCTCTTTTGCACTGCTTGTTGAAGTTGTTCTAGATAGCCTCAGCATTCACCTGCCCAAGTTGTGTCGTCTAGTATTGGCTACAACTTTTCCTGTTCTTCTAATGCAGGGTGACCAGTGAAAGGGGCCACCAGTGACCGGCAATGGCGTCGTCAGCGGCGGCGCCCCCAGGCTCTCCCGAGGGTGGTGGTGTGCTGCCCACCCGGCGCCATCCCCTGGCCGGGGGCCGCTTCTCCCTGCGGCGCTTACTCGGTTCTTCATCGTCCTTTCTCAATCGCCGCAACTTTGGCCGCTCCTGTAGCTCCCCGCATGATGCTGAACAAGCTGTCCGGCCACCACAGCGAATGCCACTGCAGCATAGGGTACGTGTTGCAGAATGTTGGACCTCGTACTAGCATCCCACTCTGTTGCATTGCTCGTTGTGTTTGTGTCTGTCACCAAGATTCCGAGGGTAAAGCACGCTTCTGAGTTGACTGGACGTAGCAGTGTGTGGTGTATCGTGTTGACAATGATCTGCGTTGTCAGTCACCTTTACAGCTGTGAACAGTTCGGGGCTGAGGACAACACCACTGTTCAATCTTGTTGGATGGTACCATGAGAACTTTGGTTTGAGGCACCTTTGCAATTTATGACCTTTGAAGAAGCTGTTCTTTGCCTGCTAGATGTTTTCTAAATATTACCCACCTAAATAAGATGTTTCGTTAACAGAAGGAAAGGGGACGATAGAAGCAGTACTATTTTATTTGCCACTCATGTCATTTTTGTTCATATGTTGGTGAGTGATTGTGGCATTAAATATGCTTTAGTGTAATCTCGCTTATAACCTGTGCTGCATTGTGTTTGTTGTTGCAGGATGCTCGTAGAAACAGTAGCGGCAGCGGGGGGGCGGCGTCTCGGCTGGGTGCCGCCGAGCGCCAGGGCAGTTCTGACACTGAGTCCCTGTGGAGCTGCAGTGGTGGCCTGCTCGAGTGCCCGCTATGCCTGCTGGAGGCACCGGCCGAGGCGTTCCCGCGTCTGGCGTCGTGCGCGCACCGAGCGTGCGCCGACTGCCTGCGCCAGTACCTGCGCGTGGAGATCTCTGAGAGCCGGGTGAACATCGCGTGCCCCGCCTGCTCGGAGCCCATGCACCCGAGCGACATCCGGCGCCTGCTGCAGGACGAGCTCATGGTGGCCAAGTACGAGAGCTTTATGCTGCGCCGTGTCCTCGTCACCGAGCCAGATGCCCGGTGGTGCCCCGCTCCGGACTGTGGGTGAGTGCTCGCTCTTCGTTCGTGAAACACTTCCGCACGGATTACATTTTCTACCGAGAGCCACCAATTGGTGGACAGATCCAATGACAGTTGCTCGCTATTCATTTCATGAGCTCCGGCTGTGCAGTGAAATGTGTTGACTTTGCAATTTGGGCAAGCATGTGTCATTGAGATGTAAGTGACATGTAGCCACGTTAGCTGCACTATGACAAGGAAACCAAGTAGATTTAGTGTCACATTCCAGTCGGTCAATTCAGCAGCCAGAGCAAGGAAAGGAGTTTGCTTTCCACTGTCAGCATAAGCATTGCATGTTGTACCTTAGCTTTCCTGCTCGGCATTTGTGTGCTCGTAATGTGGACATGCATTGGTAGAACGGACTGTAAGTAGGGCTCCTAAGCCTGTTTGATGGGGAAACGCTACGTTACAATGGTATCATCAAGTGGTCCAGTCAGAGTGCTCAGGCAGCACTGCAAAAGTCACACAAGACAGCATTCCAGTCATCTTGCAGCAGTCATCTTGCAGGAGTAAATGGTTCCAAGAACAAGAATGCGCTCACCATTGATAGCTGCTGCTTCTTGGGAAAGAGATAATCCCTCAAGGGTTGTAAGGACTTCATGGAATGAAGTGTGTACAAGTACAATTGTGAGCAATGTGAAAGGGAGCACTGAAGTTATCCCCAAATGGCCTTAGTGGCTCAGAATAGTTGTCGAGCACAGAAGTGTTCATAACACTAGATGCTCAAGCGAAAAGGTACCTCTCGCAGATCACTACGTCAGATTCTTACCTCCATATCACCAGTAATCGTGGCTTAAACATGAACATGGTGTTCTCTTTCATATTTTTCACAACTCTATGTACCTCTGTTGTGCGCAGCTACGTGGTGATAGCGAGCGGCTGTGCCAGCTGCCCCAAGCTGCGCTGCGAGCGTCCTGGTTGCAGCACGGCTTTCTGCTACCACTGCAAGCAGGAGTGGCACCCTAACCAGACATGTGATGCTGCCCGGGCACAGCGTGCCTCCAGGCCCGCTGCTCAGGCTGGTTCAACCCTGGGGTTCCCACACGATGAGGGCCTGCAGCGTAAGTGCGATGCTGCGTGTACATTGCTCGACGCACTTGTCTGGAAAGCTGAAATGGCGTGTTCTGGACTTCTGGACTGGTGGTGCTACATTGATGACACGTGGTTTCAGATAGCTCAGACATGATATTGTCTAGGCACCAATGGCGTACGCTTAGTTGTGGGCTTTCCAAAGCAGGTGTTAATCCATAGGTGTCGCCTGTGACATCTGAAGTTCACCGCTCCAGCATTCCTGAGAAGCGTATTGGGCTATGTAAAGGATCATTCACATTTATAGGAAACGCCTCACTGGGTATTCAAGTCTGTATAACCTTAACATTTATTCTGCTTCATGAGAGAAATGTGGTTTGTTTAGGACACCTCGTGATGACGCTGATCAGTCAAAGAAAAGCTTTCTTAATTTGGTGCTGAGCGTTGGCAGCCATGAGGTCTTGAATACAGATGAGGTATTTCTAAATGTCGTTGACCCTTTGCATTGGTTACTGTGAGTTTGCAGAGGTACAGTATTTTCCGTTTGTTCACCGTGGTGGTGTAGTAATTACGGTGCTTGGCTGCTGACCCAAAAGTTGCAGGTTTGATCACAGCCGCGGTGGTCGCATTTCGACGGAGGTGAAATGCTAGAGGCCCGTGTACTGTGCAATGTCTGTGCACATTTACAGAACACCAGAAGGTCAAAATTTTCAGATCCCTCTGCTTAGGTGTGCCTCATAATGATACCATGGTCTTGGCACGTAAAAGCCAAGATATTATTATTATTTACTGATTGAAATACAGAAATTTAGGGCTAAGTAATGCACATACTTTCTTTTTCAGCATCTACAATTCGTGTCATATTGGCTTAATTTTGTTTTGAAGACTTGCATTAGAGTCAGCATTACCTTTAGCGTCCAGATTTGCAGAGACATGATGCGCTTATCAGGAGCAGTGTATTATAGCAGTTGTTATACTAAAAAAAAGGGAGAAGTTTGCACTAGCCGTGTAAAGCTTAAGAAACAGCGAAGCTAGCTGATCTTAGGGGCTTAAGGTGGTCTTCTTGGCTTATGCTAGGTCTTTCCTTGGCGTAGACAAAGTTGAGCCGAACCACAGCCTGTGACATACCATGCAAGAATGTCGAAACTCCAGTGCCAGAGCTAACGTGCAAAGCTAGCTGTGGCACCCCCGGTAGAAGCGCGGGCCTTTCGTCGCTTGTACTTGGCTCGCGCAGTGGGCAAACTCGCCGCGGTGGCTGCGTGGACTGTCTGTCAGTGGAGCGCGGCTGATAAGCAACAGCGGGGAAGGTTTTTTGCGGACACCCGACGTTTCACCTCAAGCTTTCACCTCGAATGCGGGAAGTTTGCACTAAGCTGCACAAAGCATGGCACAGAGAGGCTGGTTGATCTTCAGCTCGTTGTGCTGCAGCACCAGAATCTCAACGCCAGTGGCGATTATTTCCAGCATGCTTGGCCGAATAAGCGGCAGCCAAGGGACGGCGACAGGCGGATCCGAAATACACGCAAAGCTTGCTACTCTGAATGTGTTGAAATGGCTGGCCCTGAGCCACGGTGTAAGAAACGGTGGCGGTTGCCATGGCGACGACTCAGCAGCGGCTGCTCCTCGGAACGGCGGCGGCTTGGCTATGTATATAGCACAGGTGGGGCACAGCTGTGGCGGTTGCCGTGGCAACGTCATATCTGGGTTTTCTTGTTAACGGACGCCTTACTTCCAGCTTTAGCAGCAAAGCTGTTAAAGCTAGCTGTAAGACATCCATTGTTTATTTTTAACAGCTTCGCTATTAACCCTTTCAGTCCCAAATTAACTATTTTCAATGTAAGCAACTAGTAATTACATTTTGGATGTGCATGATCGTGGTAGTCCCAAAAAACTGAAAAACTGTTTGCTCACACTTTTCAGTGAACAGTAGTTAATGTGCCACTTAATTTAATAAATAATAATTTAATAATTATTCCATAATTTTTACTTCATTTATTACTTGAAATGTTATTTAGATAGGATGGCGAATTCAATAGCGAAAATTCAAATTTCCGGCACAGAACTAAATTAAATGCCCTATCATCTCTGCACGGTGAAAGAAGACGCTGCCTCTGCAAAATGAGCGAACAGCACGACCACTTCTGTAATTTCTTCGTTCAGACGTGACCTCGCCTTATTATGTGTACCGTGTTGGCGCCACATGTAGGGCAGATGCTAAATACAGGCTTATATTGAAAGTAAAATTTGGCGCAACTTGGAAGACCCTCGAGACACTCACACATTCACACACACTTTCACTCAGGATATACACACCACACACAGCGCTCAGGTGTATATCCTGAGTGAAAGTGTGTGTGAATGTGTGAGTGTCTCGAGGGTCTTCCAAGTTGCGCCAAATTTTACTTTCAATATGACGAGTTACCAACTAGCCCAACAACAAGTTTTAATAAATACAGGCTGTTGAGGAAAAGCGCTTTATCTTTACCAGATGCTTGCTGACTGACCTACATAATTTATAATTCCAATTGGAATCACTGGGACTGAAAGGGTTAAAAACAAGCAAACAAAGGGATGCCACGCTTCAATCCATGATTGCTGTACCTGTGTCCAATCCTGTTGTGGCTATTCTGGTTGGAATTCATATGATGCTAGCATGGGGACCTTTAGGGATCGTAATATAATTGTTATGTGTAAATACAGTTATTCAGACTCTATAGGAATCACCAAAGTATCCAAATAATCTGATGTCCGGCACACCTTAAAGGGACCCTGAAACGGTTATTTGAAGCTTTGTCAGCGTTTAGACTAGAGCATCATCGAACCATTGGCACCACAAATTTAGCGCCACGCCGTATACCAAGGCGGCTACGGGACAATTATATCATACCCTCCTTCTCACCCCTGCCTTGCCTCCTCAACTCATGAGACACGCTGGCATCGCTGGCGATCGCAGAGCTCACGTGAGCACACTCGACGATTTGAGCTTCGCCCAGTGATCACCTCCGAGATTGCACGCCGACAGGTTGCGTGCATCTCGGAGACCATAGCCCAGTGCGCCCGGCAGCACGCACGCCGTCTGGCAACAGACACATCGCGGAGTGGTTGACATCTGCTCCGACAGGTGCCGCCACCCTGCCAGCCAATTTTTTGTGCGTGCACCCCGCAGCCCCAGTGACGTCGCCGGCAGCCCCAATGACGTCGTGCCCACACTGCATGTCGTACTCGCAAGGGGCGGTTGAAAACGCGTTGGGCTGAGCCGCCGTGATCTGCAGCGATTCGCAGCTTTATAGCGTTGTAATAAATTACACAGTGTAAGCAGAGAGCTTAAATTAGTCTGTAAATGAGCCTTAGGACTTGGTCTACTGGCCCAATGTGTTTGTACAAAATCATCAAAACCGTTTCAGGGTCCCTTTAATCGAAAAAAAAAAAAAAATTTTTATTTACAGCCAGCTAAACAAAGAAGTTCAGCAGCATGTTACACTCTGTAACACTTGAAGGCGAAAGGCTGCTACACACTTAATATGATTTTATACAATTCAGCACCAGACTCCTTGCATGACATAATGAGTCGCAGTGTCAGCGAAGTCGCAGTGTCAGCGACACGCGATAAGTTACCTCAACATTCTCGGTCATTCGCATCGTAGTCGCAGTTGTGCACATTACCTGGTAAGCTAGCCTTACCTTGCAAGCGCATTGCTGCCGTTAGGTGACGACATCAAGCACTGCCCCTGCTGTAAGGTGTTCATCATCAAGATGGACGACGGTTCGTGCAACCACATGACGTGCCGCCTGTGTGGCACCGAGTTCTGCTGGCTGTGCATGAAGGAGGTGTCGGACCTGCACTACCTGAGCCCCTCGGGCTGCACCTTCTGGGGCAAGAAGCCCTGGAGTCGTAAGAAGAAGATCCTCTGGCAGCTGGGCATGCTCGTCGGTGCCCCCGTCGGCATCGCCCTCATCGCAGGCATCGCCGTGCCCGCCATCGTCATCGGCATTCCCGTCTGGGTCGGACGAAAGGTACCATTGTTGGCATTGAGGCCAGCAGTCTTCTTGAAATGCTAGGTTGTTCAGAATCGGCCGAAGTTGCAGCTGTGACCAAAAAAAAATTAGCCAAAGCACCAAAATCGTGACAATTGAACCGTTTTCAAACGTGCCAATAAGGAGTGTTCAGCAGAATGTAGCCAATCCTGAAGAGATCATCTCAAATGCTAGCCACGATTTTCTTGCTCCAAGCATTAGTCATATTGGCTAACTTTCTGCCGCTGCTGTGCTTAGTTTAGCACTTTATTATATACAGTTATAAATCAGTGTGATTAACATGTGTGCAGTTAAATTCTTAGCTTACTAAATCACTACTTTTCTCAACTAAATGTTCACAAATACTGTCTAATAACTTACCCATTTTCTTAGCCGTGATTTAAATTTAATGAAAATTTAGTGAAATTTGCCGCTAGGAAGCAATGCTGTCCTTAGACATTGTGCTACATGGTTAATGGCATCCATATAGGTACTTAGCCGTTGTAGGAGCTGGTTCTATAGATGGAAGGGAAAGAGTTGTAGAGGATTGTTTTCAGAAAGGCAGGGAGGTTGTCCTGAGTTATAGCTTGCTGTGACCTGTTGTTGTCTCCTGCTCTCTACTGGTTGGGGGGTCAAGAACAATGAGTGACAGTGGCAAGATAAGGAAATGCATACTTACAATTAAGTCCTCAAGATTTGCAAGTCTGAAGCAGTAAGTATAGCGTTGTGGTTTGCACAATGTCCATAGCCTTTCCTGTAATGATGGCTGTGCTGAGCCACTCCATCGTAACGATGGCTGAGCCACTTCATCGAGAAGTGGCTCCGAAACTGCAAGTGCACTATTACTCACAAAGCAGCCTCAGTGGCTGGTGCGTAGACTCTCATTAAACGGAACTTGAAGGGACCGGGAAAATATGTTCCATTTAACTGGAGTCCCGTTTACTGAGAGGTGACCAGGGGTGCAGAATACAAGTACGAAGCCAATCATATCACAGGCAGTTGTTCCATTTAAGCAGCAGTTCCGTTTAACAGATTCCTGTTTACCGAGAGCCTACCGTAATGTGGGAGAGAAGACACCTTTATGCCCTTAACGACTGCTTCACATTGTCCATTCTGTACTCTTAGAAACCAGCTAGGAAACTTCGGCCTCTTCTGATTTTGGTTAACACAATTGGGTTCAAAAGTTTTTGAAGAAGTGACGGTTGTGTTGACGGCAGACGATTTTATGACTGCTTCTCGTTTCACCATGAAGTGGCTCTAATGAAAGCTGGTGTCTGTGTGTGTTTTGTCCCTGTCTTGTCTCTTTCTCGTGTGTGCCCCCCTCTGGTGCAGCTTCACTCCAAGTACGACCTGCGCACCACGAGCCGCCTCAAGCGGAACTTCGTGGTGACCAGTGGCGTGGTGGCCTCGTTCCTCGTGTCGCCGATCATCGCAGGCATTGCCGTTGGTGAGTGAAGGCGTACTGCTCTGTATCGAAAGTGGCTGTGGCGATCTGCTTCTGAGAATAAGGTCATGTGCTCAGTTTCTGGTGGTAGAAGCTGCCATCTGGTGTGGGTAAAATTAACCAAGAAATGCTGATTCGCTTACCATGTTTAGGCTCAACATAAGAAGCTTCATGTGTCAGAATTGCACGTTAACCAGAGAATATCTTACTGGTTCTCAATCAAATGTAACTGTTCGATGTTAACAACACTTATGTGATAGTTGAACATGTTAAAAAAAAAAGCTAGTGGGATAATTTTAGAAGGTCGAGAACTGTAATTTTCTTTTTACAGTGCTGCTTTAGACTCGTTTAACAGGTGTGTTCAAAACATATTCCAAATAATAGCACAGGTTCTGGAAGCGATTCAAGGGCTATCCCTATGTATAGGCTAGCACTACAAAGGGCGTAGGTTTGTTTCTCACTTCTTTCATCCAGTGATTTGTGATCTTGACTTTTCCTTATCTACGTCGCCTACAGGCTTGTTCACACCTTAGGCTAGCACCGGTTGCGTGACGACCAAGTTATTCACAAATGGTCGTAAATGGCCACTTTGGTCGCAAAGTGATTACTTTGGCTCACTCGCTTGCTGCTTGATTTTTGCAGTCACGCGACGGCAGTCTCAAACCTTTGAACCAATCAGATGCGCAGGAATAGGACTTCAGCTTATGTTATGAGGCAAAGGTGCTGTGAGCAATGGGTATAGGCTGCATGCAGGTGTGAACAACAATCACCTCAAGTCGCGTTTCGGTCGCTACTCGCAAATGGTTGCGCGACTGGTGCTAGTCGCAGGTGTGCATGAGCCTTACCTTTTCCCTCTCTTAGGCATCGGAGTTCCAATCCTGTTGGCCTACATCTACGGAGTGGTGCCGGTGTCCCTCTGCCGTTCTGGTGGCTGTGGCGTCACGACTTCGGCGTCGGGGGTGCGCATCGAGTTTGACGAGGAAGGCGACGGGGTCGGTGGTGGCAGCGGGTCTGTTGGAGTCGCGGCCGACGGCGCAAGTGTGGACACGGCCGGAGGCATTGCGCCGGCCAGCATTGGCGAGGCCGCCTCCCTGGGTATGTCCGGGGGCAGCCCCAGCCTCGGTTCGCACCTGGACACCGTGGCGGGTGCGTCCAACACGGCCATCGCTGGCCACTCGCTCACGGGGAGCATCGCCTCGGCCAGTGCCCATTCACACCGGTGAGATACCCTACACAAGGATGGCTCACAAAGAGAGTTGAAGCATATTGATGGTGGCATTATGTGAGAAATGTACTCGCAGGAAAGAAATTAAATGCATAGAGAAATTTCACAATTTTCGTTCATTTGTGTGCATGGTCAGTTGTGTATACTGTCTAACACGCTGCTGTCGCAGGCGAGATCCTAATTTTCATAGAGGCAATTTGCATAGTTCCAGAAGCTAATGATGTACGACTTCTGTACACTGTATGGGCCATGAAAATGGGCTGTGATGACATTGCAGGAAAGCCGATCTAGATTCTTGCGGTTCATGTGTTAGCGAGCCCGGCCCATTTCAATACAAAAGGTTTGGCCAGTGAGCAGAGGGGGCACAGCTGTTTTCTGACAGCTTGGTTTGCCGGCATTGTCCTGAAATACTATTCCCGAGTCTGCAGAAATCTGAACAAGACACGTTCAGAGAAAGTTGTACCTACCTTTGATTATGCCAGGCAGTGTTCGCCAGTGCTGACTGTGGCACCGTGATGGCAGGATTCAAACGCCTAGGCCTTTAGTGCCATTGCTTAACTGTGTCCCCTGATGTAATTCCAATGTATTTCTTGCAATGCATTTACCACGCACTTGACGCGGACCTCACCGTTACCCTCTCTTTGACGACTGCTTTCAGGCTGGAGGTCCAGGCAGAGGTGTCGTCCAACAAGCGCTTCAGCCTGAGCAGCCACAGCGAGACTGCCTCTGCCACGGTCAGCCTCAGCGAGCGCTCGGCCAACATGTCTGGCATGGCAGACGATGCGGCAAGCACCCGTGCCCTTGCGGGTTCCATTGTTGGATACAGGTGCGCTGTTTGGAAGACGCTGTAGAGCATAAGGTTTTGTTTGGCGAGGTCTCCAGGGTAAAGTGCATGCGTACGTGTGTGTAACAGCGGGATGTCATAGCAAAGAAAAGAGCATATCTTAGCGTAACCCCCCTCATGATTTGTGAAGAGCAGAGAAATTTGTTTTTTTGTTGACTTTGGTCAGTGGCCCACTAAATCTCGAACATTTTTGGCAGGAAACAAGAGCTAACATCAGGAAGCTGAAGGTGCCTGTTCAGCTTAGAACAAGCAGTGTTGCCTGGCAACAGAAGGCTGCCATGTCACTCGCTGGCCATGGGTTTTTAGGGGCGAAGCACCTTAGGGTCTCGGCGTGTCGGCATGCTTGTCGTCTGCTGCTTGCTGCTCCTGTCGTGACGGTGCTGCCACCGCCTCAGCACTTGCCGCGTGGCAAGAGAGAGCGAACGGTGCACATTGGCTATGGAAACGCTCTTTCTGCGATGAACGCTGAACTACCAGCTTGCAAGACGAGAGCACGCCCTCGCCCGCGAAATAAAACGCCGACGCAGGTAGTGTCTGCTAGCAAGTTTGTTGATTGAAAAACTCGCAGTTGTTCCGTGTACGAATACCACCGATGAGCGAAGCTCCTTAGAAATGGGATGCATGCGGCGTTCGGCTCGCGCGGCGTTTCATTGTCCAGGCAACGGACCGACCACTGGGCGGACGACAGGGTGAAGTGATGGTTTCGCGCGTTCGCCGGTTTGAGGGGGAGAAGGCAGAGTCGAAGAAAGTGAGAGAAGGGGACTAATCTGCCTCCGTTTCGTTGCTTTCGCATGCGTCCGTATTCTCGCGCTCTGCGCATTGTCCAGACGCCAT
Source organism: Rhipicephalus appendiculatus (assembly GCA_030522465.1). NCBI lineage: Eukaryota > Metazoa > Arthropoda > Arachnida > Ixodida > Ixodidae > Rhipicephalus > Rhipicephalus appendiculatus. The sequence continues at coordinate 9,326 of JALIZH010020753.1, read as the reverse complement.
CCGCGTTCCAGCACTCGTAAAGCTAATTTATTTTCCCGCGTGAGGGGGAGACGCCACAGCTGGCACCGTGCCAGGGAGCTTCAACGGTGACGGTGGGGTGCAAGCCTGAGGAGCTTCGCTCCAAAAAAACCGACTGCTCGTGCTGCACAACCGTTCACTGGCCACCCCGTTTATATAGGCACTGGATCTTGACCTGCAATGTAGTGCCGGTGGGAGATTTCTGTTGTGCCTAGTTGAACAGTAAAGATTCGCAGTGTGCGCGTGAACTAAAAACGGACTTCAGGTCTCTGTGTTAGACCCATGAACACTGTATGCTTCGCCCCTCCCCAGGTTTAACATTAGTGGAGCTGAAACACCCTTCCCTACATGCCCCTCCGTCACAATTTTTTTTTAAAAGGATGGGAGGGGAGTCCGCCGATTCTTCTCTACTAAGATACTGTTGTATTTTCAGAAACACTTTTGAAGTAAAGTAATGTGCATCTACTTTCAAGAACAAAGTAACTTTCTACCAAAGAGGGTTGAGAGGCACTCATTTTAGCTTCGCTTTTGATGTCACTGGCATCTTATTGCGGAGCTGCTTTCACCTTGTTTCCTGCAGGTCTTTTGTCGTAGTGTTTGTAAATTTTCTCACTGTTGTGGGCATTTCATGCTTGTTCTGTTTAAAATTGCTCAAAGTGTTTCAAGCACACCTCATCGTGTTACCTCTTGCAGCAAGAGCAAAAAAAAAACAGCACGTACATAGGTCAAAAGACTGAAAAGACTTGCCTACGCAACAATTACGTCACGCTATTGTTTTCTTTTTTTTGCCATCATCGCTTAACACAACATACAATTTACTGGAAAATTCTTAAATTCATTATTATACTAGCAAGCTGTTGAATTTATACTCAAGATGCTCAAATGAATTCTACGTAGCGACCTTGAATTTTCTCGTTATACTGTCCTTATCAAAGGAAAAGTGTACAAAGCATTCATGCGTCTTTTTCTTTTTTTTGCATTCTCTCCACATTCCTTTCCTTCCTGGCCTTCCAAACACGCCGCCTTCTCCCTTGGCTCTCGCATCCTTTGCCAATATTAATGCTGGTTGCCTGTTGTCCCTGACCTCTAATGGACATTCTCATTTTTCTGTCTGCTTTTGCTTTTCTCTGTTGCCTTTGTGTTGTCTCGTGCTGTCCAATGTGACATCAACTCTCTCCCTTCCATTTCTCCTTTGTCTCCACCCACTCACCTTTCACCCTTTGCCCTGCATCCTCCCCCCACTTTCACCTTCCATGACCCCTGTTCCTTTGTGTAACCCCTGATGACCTGCTGTGATCCTCCCTCTCCACATGCTTCTCTGTGGTCGTTTCCTCTGCCCTCCTTCCTCCCCACCGCTTTCAACCCTGCAGGGAAGGCACACTGGCAGCACCCGTGGAGGTGCACGTGGACCCCTCCGAAGAGCCCGACTACTGTCGCCAGTGCCGCATCACCCACCGCCCCTGCTGCCCCAATGCCCTGGCATCCACTGCGCAGCAGCAGTCGTCGCCACACTGCGAATGCCTCGACACTGCCAGTGTCACCAAAGTGCAGATCGAGTGAGGCAGTGGAGCAGATGGCAAACCCAGTTTGTCCCTTGCCACGGCGTTGCGACCCGTCACTGGCACACACGGTTGTGGGCGGCGTGCCATTGGCTTTCTCGGCCACCAAGCCACTTTTGAAGTGCAACGAGTCTTGGAGTGGGCCAAAACCAACGAAGCTGTTGGTCGACTCCCATCGCTGGTGCATGATTGCTCTCCCTAACAAGTGGAGCCTTTAGGATTCGCATTTGCGTGCGTCGCTTGCGTGGCATTAGCGGGACAGAGACATACAGCTTGTGGTTGACGTAAAGAACACTTTTCACTCTAATTGGATGGGTGCATAGTGTATTGTGGGACAGAATTGGATGCATCTGCCTGCCCCGTTACTCCTCAGCCAACACTCCTCTGGCAGAGGCACACTGTGGATTACAGGAGCCACTGTGTTCCACTAGACTTGAAAGAGAGCTTGCAACAGCGTGTGGAGTGCGACTCAACTGCTGCAGTTGCATCTGGTCCGGCTGTCTGTCTGAACAACACCTTGTACCGCTTGAGAACATAAATGGAATTCCATACATTTCTGGATGAAGACAGCATTTGACTGAATTTCTGTGGCGACAAGAGCAGCAAAGGTAATTGGCGCAGCAGTGTGTCGTTCTGTGTGTTGGCAGCCGACACGAACTGTCGTCATGGATGCCTGGTCTCCTTGACCTTGATTAAGCGTTGTCATAGCCTGAAGACTATGGAAACATGAGCAGCTCTGTTGTGCTCTCAAGCATCGCAGTGCTCAAAATGAAAGAGAGAGAGAGAGAGAAGTGAAGGCCGTCACTGCTGAGGCTGATGAGCAAAACGCTACAGGAATGACTCGTGCAGAAACATCTTGCGTGTGTCAACCTCTTGCGTGTGTCACTTAGGTGAACAGTAGGCAAGTCCTTCAATTGGTGCTAAAATTGCATTCAACCCCGCGTTACGACCGAAAGTGCAGCAGAGGAAAGATGAGCTGTGTGGTAATCGCCGATGCTGCCAGCGTCAAACGACCGACGGACCACGTGTTTTGGCGTGCGTGGAAGTATGCCGCCTGTCGTGCCAGTTTTTAAGTGTTCCCTCGCGTGGCTTGGCCATCTTCTCTTCGCAGCTTTAGTGGTTCATCGAAGAAGGCTGTGCCAGGGTGTGCGCTCTTCACATCGGACAGTCATTGTGGCGATCGCGAGCGTTGTTCCGCGACCACCTGGTGTCGTTCAGTGTCAAAATGAGTCGAGACGTTCTCGTGCACGTCAGCTGCGGCAGACGACTTTGCGAGATGGTCACTGACGTGTGTAGACCGTGTTCGCAGACAGTCCTCCGACATGAATGGAACCGCTGTGTGTCGATTTTCTCGTGTCATCACATCTGCCGCGGCATAGGCGAGAGTGGAGAAAAAAAATATTTGCCGTTCACGGCTATTAGTCATGAATGTGTTCCGGATGTAGTGTTGTCACCCAACATAGAAATTTGTCAGAAACTCTTTAACAGATGTGTATTCAAGCGTATTGACACGAGGTGTAGTGTGTGCGCCGCAGCCTTCGCCTCCTGTTGCTGGCCGCTGTGTGTGGTGTGTGTATTTTATCATGGAAAAAGTGTTTCTTGTTCATTACAGTGTGCTATGCGTAGCTTTCCCTTATTTTTCTTTCTTGGCTAAGGAGAAAAAAGAAAAGATGTTCTGGATGTAAAAAAAGATCCCAGTTGTTTTGTACAGTGTATAAAAAGAATTTGTTTGTTGTTCGGTGCTTCCAGTGTTGGCGTAATTATGGCTGCCGAATTGACTTTGCAGCAGCCGATTTCGTTCTCTTCCGCGATGGACGCACGTTGATACTCGGCCAACGCTCAACGCTTGTCTGTGGTGTATTGCTGGCTTGCGTGCGCCAGCGACGGTCTCCCCCTTCATTCTTCTTGCATTGTCTAATGCTTCTTCCTATCCTCTAAAGCATTTCTTTCTTCTCTCGCTCTCTTGGGTGATAAGTGTCTCTTGCCATCATTCTCTGGCCAGTTCTTGCGGCCCAACTTTCTTGTCATATTTTATATCCTCTCTTCCATTGGTTCCCAGTTCCTTGCACATAATTTAATGTTTCTCTCCTAGGAAAGGAGAGCCTGGGCTGTGGCCTATCTCTAAGTAACCAGTCTCGAGTGGTGTCTAGTTGTGTGCTGCTTGTGCTCAAGTGCTCAACGCGTCTTCGTGTTTTGCCGCCGCTGCAGTTTCGTTTGTGCGACTGTGGCTGTGAGCCCGCGGCTTGCACGGACGTTTGCCAATGCCCGCGCTGCGCTATAGCGCTATTGACAAAAAACTGTGCTCACCATATGAGTCGCATTGTGCGTCACAGATGCTTATCCCGTGTATGGCCGTTGTGGAGTGGCTAGTTATTTTCTGCCACATTGGTGTCCCATTACGCTTGCTCTAGATTGCCCGTCTTGCTTGGGTTGTTGAGTAGATAGTCTGTTGCAAGGCCCTCTGCGCCGTAAAGTGCCATAAGTTCGACGCTTTTAACCTCACAACTTGTCAGATCACGTTCAGGGAGCTTGGCACGCTTTTGTGAAGTCGCACGGGAATGACTCTCATTTCGCGATGTAAACGAATCGGCGTGTTGGCGGCACGACAGCTGTTACTTAGAAGCATGCTCGTTGCTTTTTCTGAATGTGCAGCTTCATCTAATAGTGGTCCCGTAATGAGATAGCTGTACGATAAATTTTGTTTTGTGGCGCGAAGTAGACGGTGCAAACCAGAACTTCGTGGGACGTGGGACTTCTTGCATCTATAACTGCTTATATGGTTTGGTTTGCTCTTTTTTTTTTCCGTTTTTCAAACTGGGCATTGAAGATGTTGCTTTGAACGCTTTCATTTCTGGCCAGGGTTGGTCACTTTCACACTCCGCTGACATCACTTTTCTCTCATGTTCGTGTCACCTAGTATTTTGTCATGCATGTCGTTCGCTTCAAGAGTTTCATGTTGCAGCCAAATGAAAGGCTAAATCTGGGTCGTTTTCGCCGAACAAGTTCGCCAAATCCCCGCTCGTCGCATTTGTTCTGCACTGCAACGGCGACAGTTGTCATGCCACAGTGCAGCATGTGGTAGTTGTGCAGGGCTTGCACTATCGTGCAAAGAAAAAAAAGAAAAGGCAGCGGCATTGCTTAAGACTGGTATGGCTAGGAGTATGTTAGCTGAAGGTTAGGCAGGCAGCAACCATGGTTTATTGGTAGTTTACTGGCAGCCTTCGGAGGCCTCACTTAATGTACTGTCAAGATGGAATGTTTATGGCGTTTGGGTTTCATTACGAACTGCATTTCCGCGCAGTTCATTTCCACAGCTATTTAAAAAATACATACTACATAGGGTGTTGCATCGGCTGTAATCGAACATGTGGGCTATTATGTTTGAATTGTAAGCTGCTTGCTTCGGCTGCAGAAAGTTCTGGCTTTGCACCTTGTTAAAATTCTGTTGCTTGTGGTATCCGCTTTGCCAGGAGCTGTCTGTTTATGGCACGCATTACCAGTAACAAATGTGGCTCCCGCTGCAATACCTTGGGGATATGCTGTATCGCCGACTGCTTGGATCAATGACATTCGCTAGGCGTGCATTTGCCTTGAAATTTTTGCCCGAGAGAGTATGTTTGCTCTACTCCCACGATTTAATTGGAACTGGTCTCCCCTGCAGTGTGTCCAGCTGACAGAAAAAAAAAAAAACTGAACGAACTAAATGATTAATGAGTATTGTCCACGTATGTTTGTCTTTCAATTGTACCGTATGGCGCTGGGCGAGGCATTGAGTTGGGGTGGTAACTTGTGCGCTCTTGGTGGCTGTGGACTTTGCCCAGAAGCGCTTGTGCATTGTTGTATACTTCAAGACCGTGAACTGGTTCTGGCTGGGAAAGGAGCTGTGCCCTTGTGGAGGCTGCGAGGTCAGCGGCCTCAAACGTGCGGGGGGTGTACGGATATATCTGTTGTATAATCTGATCTTGTTTGTATTCTTGTACAGCCGTGGCTTATGTGGATCATGTATACTTTAGGGAAGACAACTGCCAATCTACTGTGACGACCCCCCCTTTTGTCCGTACGGTGTGGCGGGAGAGAAGTGGGGAGGGGGGGGAGTCATATTGATGTACAAAGCTGTTTACCCGCAGGCGCTGTGGTGTGCGTGCGTGTACACTCTGTATGTGTGTGTATTTATAATTGAAATTAAACGAATAAAGTTGCTATTTCCACGGAATCTGCTGTTGCGACCTTTCTGCTGCACGAAAGTCTGTCCTTTGTTACTATGGGGACAAAGTCGGACCATCGCCGCACACCATAAAATGGCTGCACTCTTTGTGGTGTCTTCCCGTCATGCAACGATAACTGTCCACTGGTTTGCTTGCGTTTCCTTTCTTGAAAACTGTACTTTTTTCCTGTCAGAAATGCTGTCAATCTGACAGTGTGCATGTCATTCATTACCTTGAATTGTCCCATACGGGACAGGCATGCAACGTGCGGCTATCACAGATAAATCCCCTCGCTGCCAGCTTTGGCACAAGGCAACTGCCGAGATCACATTGTGCACTGTGCATGTCCCAGGATGTGCAGAGAAAACTTGTTCAGAAGGTACAGCGGGCAATGGGGGAGTTGTCTCTGAAGGTGCATGGCAGGCCAGGGGCCAGGGACAGTGGCCGAAGAGTGTCATTTGTTTCCAAGATGCCCTTACTAGAAGTATTTGTTACCAATAAATGTTTTCCTAGTTCGCGCCCAGTCTCTGAGTGCACCTTTTGGCAAATACTGCCCAAGAAACCCCACAACGATTGATGACTTATATATGCCGTGCGACGATTGGGTGCCGGAAGAGTGAAGAGATGCAACTCTATGAAATGGTGCATTCACATCGCCTTTCTGCAACATTATTTTCCTATCTTGCATGCTTTTCCTTGCGTTACCATGACATGCTTAGTACTTTTAGGTCATGTATGAAAAGTACAAGCTTGCTCATAGATCCTGGGGTAGACTTGAGACCCAGCCACTCAAACTTCCCTCGATATATGTCAAAAGTATCGGCGCTGAGAATATTGAGCATGCAAGTAAACACTTTTGAAACGACGGCGTGCCGAAGAAAAGTACCAATACCGCCTAGAGTCATCGATTTCAAGGTTGATGAAGTAAGTTGAACAATTATATTGGCAATCGGTGTTTCCGTCTGGCAGTTGCTACTGCACCAGGCTTAGTTTTCCAAAAAATCTGATTGCTGATGCTTAATTGCATGGCTGGCAGTGTTTCGTGGCTGGCAGTAGCAGTGGTGGAAGCGTACCAGATCAGTAAACATGGAAATTCATGCATCAGCCACTCCTCGGTGGCACTATTACATAATGAAATACAGTTGTTGGAAAAGGGGCAGGCATGCGTGTGGTGCATCAAGGGTGATGCAAAAAGACACACTACCCTGTTGGTGCGTGTTCCTCTCCTATAATCGGATAGTAGAATGTGTAGCAGTTTCTTTCGTTAGCACGCTGGGTGTTGCCGTGGTTGTTTTTGCTGGTTTTCATCCTTGTGATTTTTGCGATTAAAAAACCAGTTGAAGTTTAGCGCCTGTCCTGTGTGGTTCTCCTCTCCCATCTAAGTTTGTTGCGCTATGCCCGCAATGAATCCTCACCAACTAGCCCAATTTGCAGTTCTGTTAAGTTTCAGTCTATTACAGTTCCAGCCTCCACATAGAACTTAACATGCTTCGCAAGACCTCCAGACACTTTTTTTTTTTTTTGATGGTGAAACTGAAATGCTGCCATTACCACTCGCCCTAATTGCTGCAGAAGCCAGACCGTTGAGAACCACAGCGTCTTCTCAGCATGGCCTCCAAGATTTAGTGGACACGTGGCTTATATGGCCCTTGCCAAGACCCCCTAGAGAGTTTACGAATTATGACACTCTATGCCATGGCCTATTTGCAGAGCACCGACTGTCACTGGGCCCATGGTCTAGAGCAGGTGTCTGCAACCTGCAGAGCAGTATTAAGTGGCCCCTGGCATAATGACAAAACCCTCCTCCCCTTGTTCCCTTTCACTTCCTCTATCTAAAGGCATAAATGAAAAAACAGGTTACAAGCTAAAATTGGATTTTCGCTTGTAACCTATATATGTTTGATTGGAACTTTGTGATATGCGCGCTGAAAATAAAAATTCGTTGATTTTTTTTTCTCGTCTGCACAGCCCCTTCCCCCCTCCCCCCAACAAGCCCCCCCCCCCCCCCAAAAAAAAAAAAAAAAAAAAAAAAAAAAAAAAAAAAAAAAAAAAAAACTTGCCCCCCGCCGTGTAGGCTTCATGCAACTTGGCCCTCCGCCTCAAATGGTCGCCGACCGCCGGTCTAGAGAATTCAGGTCATACAGTAGACTCTCATTAAACGGAACCTGAAGGGACCACGAAAATATGTTCCGTTTAACAGGAGTTTCGCTTACTGAGAGATGAGAATAAAGTTGTCACTCACTCACTTACTGAGAGATGACCAGAGGTGCAGAATACAAGAACGAAACCAATCTTGTCAGACACTCTTGTTCCATTTAACTCTTTCTTTACCACACCTATTCAAATCGATCACCGGTGATCGACGAAAAAAAGCTGCCGATTTCGACGCGTTAAAAATTTTTCCCGTGCATGCTGCAGCATCTCGCGTTTAGTTCTGGGACTGCTCTTCTACAATCCGTTTAAATTTTCCCGCTCTGACGACGCTGCGATTTTTGACGGAGTTTTTCGCGAACGAATGCGCATGTGTTACCGGAAAAGGGGGCGTGGCTGCCACACTCGGGGAAAAAAATGCGCTGCTCATGTTTGTGCTCCGTTATTATCAACATTTTGGTATCAAACGATTCCTAAGAAGTCAATTATCAAATTGTGCCGTCAGTTTTGCGAGGTAATAAATTTTGGCTGTGATAATTACATGAAAACGACACCTGCTACTCACTAGCGAGCTTTGCTCCCGAGTTTGCGCAATATTATTCAAATACAGCTCGTTTCTGAAGGTCCGTCGCGTCTCTAACTTGTTGATCTGGCCTTTTTAGCCAGTTTGCAGCAGTTTTGGTTTCGTTTCTCTTTATCTACGCGAGAGGGGCGCATCGGGCGTTAGCGTCGGCGCGCGCGGCCGCTCCCATGTATCTAGGGACTTTACTCCCATGGCGTCGTCAACCCGCGGGGCTCCGTCGCGGGAAAAACGTTCCGCTCGAAAGCGTGCTCAACCCGCTCACGAATTTAGTGAAGCTGATTCGAGCTATGAGTCCGAAGACGACACCAGCTCATCTTCAAGCGCTGACAGCGACGATGCTTCGTGCCAGCCCGGGCCATCCTCAGCTGTGTATTTTTGATCTGTGTGAAAAATTGCTTTATGCAGATTGTATATTTTTCTTTTACAATATTCCTAGATCATTTCCCTTCAAAATGTATATTTTGAATTTTGGTTGTTCGTAATATTTTTTGTAGATATTGTGTTTTGTTTGTACTGTTTTTTCTCAAGTTCCTGCAAAAGTGGTAGATTTCAGATTTTTTATAAGTTTTGTAACATCTTTTTTGTTTTGAAACTTGTGTTATCTATAAAGAGCAATTCATCATGCACAATTTGGTGTGCTGCAATGTTACCTAGAGCATTATTTATACTAGCAATAAATTTCTTCCTCAGACCTATAAAAAATGGCCATTTTCATGCGGTAACGAAAGAGTTAAGCAGCAGTTCCGTTTAACAGATTTCCGTTTACTGAGAGTACTGTATATGCTAACACCAGAGCACATTTGTCTGGTG